>CAJNIZ010030413.1:0-26666 GCA_905231905.1 Symbiodinium pilosum
GTGGCGCATTGCCTTTTCATTAGGGATTAGGGTTTAGGGTTTTATTAGGGATTATATGAGGGTTATATAGTGGTTATATAGGGATAATGGAAAAGAAAATGGAAACTTCTATAGTATAATAGGGTACATATTAGGGATTATATTGGGGTTATATTGGGGCAATATTGGGGATAATGGAAAATAAAATGGAAACTACTATAGTATATTATGCACGACGCGAAGTCTCTTAGAGCTGAAGTTGACACCACAGGACTTAAACTTTTCGTGCCGCAGCCTTGCTCTTCGGAATTGATTCATACTGATATGTCAGGATTTCCCGGGTTCTTCAGCCGCCAGAAGCCCAAAGTGGGGTAGCATGACAGGTTTAGATGTCACTGCCAATGTGTTTCTGAATTGCGGCCAGCGTCCCTTCCACAAAAAGGGAAGGGTCCGCGAAAATTGGGGGTATCACGGAAGGACCCAGTCAAGCCAGTCCATGATCTCACGCAGGCTATCATCCGCACAGCAAGACCTCACTCATCTCAACTTGAAGCTCAATCATATTCAAGTCTGAAACTCAGCTGCTGAGCAAGAGAAAACAGTACCCTACACTCGCCTCTGACCCATCCGCCCAAAGCATGTTAGACCAGTGGCTTCCGACGAAGCTGCGTGTACGCTTTTCTGCTACTGAGCTAGGTCAAGGTGTAGGAATGCAGAACCACGAGCGGGATGCTGGCATCAGACTGGCAGAGCGCAAAAGCAAGATGCTGCAGCTGCGTAGGCGTGGTCTGAGCACAGGGCAGAGCTGTAGGATTTGCCGCCAGTTTCCAAGCATCTGGGCAATCCTCAAACTTCCTGTCACATTCAGCAAGTGTGCTGGGCACCCTGACATATGCGGATTCAAAGGATACCTCAAGCTATCATGCTGTTACACATGCCAATGCCCTGCAGGGGGCCTAAAGGTAGGCTCCCTTGCTTCTTCGCTCATGCTCTTCTTTGCACAAGAACGTCGCGCTGTCTCAGATCTAAAACAGCGATGCGATCCCGCCTTCGCAAAGGACGTAGAGGCTACCGCCTGTCAACCTGAAAGTTGGTCCCCAGCTTATTCAAGTGATGTGCACGCTTGTGGTTCAAGCCTGGCCTCGGATCCTGCCTATTTCCTATGCCATCCCGGTCAAACTTCGCGCAACCAGTAACTGCCATGCCTCCCAGCACCTAAAACTGAGCTCGGCCAGTTTTCCGCACGAGGTCTGCTGTTTCACAGACCGCTGCAGATGTCGCGGCAACAGCTACCCTTTTGGATACTCTTGCCAAATGACCAGATCATGGACAGGCACCACAAAACCACAAGTCTTTGGGAGCACTTCTGAGAACTTGGATGAGAAGACCATGACTGGAACGGGCACCATGCCAACGTACCAAAGACTGAAGCATGATGCAAACATCATGAAGCTGGATCCTCATCTCTAGATATCTTGCTTGAACTGCGTGAAGCTCAGTCTTCGGCAGCCGTCACGTGCCAATTTCAAGGGCTGCATCTATCTCTGGAATATCTACATGTGTGGGTTCCTGCAGATGCGTTTCCCTTGGGATCATAAAGATATACAGAAATCGCCACTGGCCACAGGACCCTTTTACTGACTATATACAAGAATGTTACCCACATTTATCCAGAGCTACAGCGAGTGCTCAGACTTCATTATCTGAATCTCCAGCGCACAGTACTTCAATCAGCTTCTAGTTCACCCGCAGTGGGGAAGCGAAATACGGTGCATTGGAGATTCCTGCTCGTGCAACACGAAGCAGTTCAGGATTAACGCGAATGCTCGACTTTCTCCTCCGCAGGCTCACCTGCATAGATTAGGGCCTGGTGGCCACCCATCCCTGCCCTCTGATGCGTGAGCCCGAAAATCATTACACTGCCTGTCCAGCCACTAGTGACCCTGCCGACCGTATCACACCCCGCTGACGTGATCATTCTACAGCGGGTGTAGCTGCAATTAGATGAGCTTGGCCTTGCAATAGCACACATGTAACCCACGCCTGCAGCTGGACCCGAGCTGCAAAGCATCCACAAAGAATTCGCAGAGACGCCTTGGAAGGTCGGCAAGGCAACACTCTGCATCAGCGCATGCAGGGGACGGCCACTCACACCCGATACATCCCTGCACAGTTCCTTAACCATTGGCACTTCATGTGAGCTCGGAGAAGCAGTTACTGGAAAAGCCGCCATCTGTAGCTACTCGAGAAACTCTCTGGATTTGGCTGAGCTGCAGCTGGTACTCTGTTGGAGACGACAGGTGCAGTGCCCTCTGCTCTGTGCAGGCGTCTTCGCTTGGCCCGGTGTAGTTCGAAGACCAACTGGGGCAGGAGGTTGGCAGGCGATGCACATTTGAAGCACGAGTAGAATCAACTCCAACTCTGCAGACGCAAGAACTTCGATAACAAAAAAGGAAAGCCGTGCTCCCAGCCTCACAGCCAGAATCCCACTGCTAAGAGACACTGAAGAGACTAGCAGATTATACTGCTCGACCTTAGCGTACAAAGCTCAGCGCAACAAGCATCACGAAGCAGAAGTAAGTCAGGAGGCCCCAGGTACCACAGCATCCTTGGCGAACAGTGAACAAGCTGTTCTGTTTTTGCTTGGCCTCATCACGTTGATGACACTCTACTTTGCAATCGCAAGACGTCCACAGAGCGAATGATGCCGATGCGGGTGCTGTTGGCCGACTCACGCTGAGCAAAGCCTTCCCTCAAGCTGGCCTCACCAGAACGCCCATGGAAGAATTGGATGGATTGGGGATTTTGCAAATTATTGGCAAGGACAATTGGATGGATTGGGGATTTTGCAAATTATTGGCAAGGACAAAAATACAAGCATCGATTGAAACTGCAACTTGCAGTAAAAAGTTTACACAAAATTGAAGTGTCAAAGATCGGGTTTTCTGGCTTCATCATTTCCGGCTTCGGGCCAGGCAGGAACGGGCTGTAAGGCAGAAAAGCAAATGTGCGAGGTTTGCGAATGTCGCGGACCATGAGCGCGGGTCTCTATGACATGAAGCAGATACAGCTAAATGGCACTTTCACAGACAAGAAGTCAGAAAGAGCCGAGAGATCCAAAAGGCTGCTGCTAAATGAAGTAAAGCCATAACCCTAGACTCACAAACCAAACTGCCCTGGTCCACAAAAACATGTTCTTATCCACAGCTGACTTACAGCATGTGTTTGCGATTTCGCGCCTCGCCGAGCCTCATCTGAAGGTTGAACTCGCAGCGGCTCTTGGCCTGTATCGACATTGCGGCTTCTGATCAGGCTCTTCACCAGCTACACTGCTACAGTAGCTGCTGGCACACTGCCGGCACCGTGGTACTACTTGGAGATTCATGGGACTTAGTAACTATCTATAACTGGGGTTATAACCCTACTTATAATTGGGGTAACCCCTATAAGGTCATTTATGGGGGTTATAAGTAGGGTTATAAGCCCAGTTATAAGTAGTTACTAAGTCCCATGAACCTCCAAGTACAGCGTGTACATTATCGAGCCTGCTGAGTCAAGAGGTTTGTGAGCAGCGCCGTGTTCCAGCTGCCCAGGACACGGACCACGTGGGCTTCCATCAAGGCCTCGCACCAAACGCGCGGAGCAGGCTTTCACGACAACAAGTGCTTCAAATGGACAAAAAATTGTGTTGCATATGTTGGGAATACTATATGTGTTTCTGCACCAGGTCCGAGCGAACTGAGGCAATCTGAATGTTTGGGACTAACGAACTTGAAAGTACCAGGGCGGGCGGTTCCGAGAAAACCAGTCAAGCTTGAGTTGCATCCTCCAAGCCAGAACATCCCTGCCTCGAAGTCGTGCACGACTCCATCCAACAGAAGTGAAGTGATTCGTGGCTCCCGAACGAAGGCTCGTTGCGCAGCAAAGCCGCCAAAGTCGAAACCTGGATGTCCAGGCACGGCTGGAAAATGACGCATTCTCTTAGTGCAACAGCACCAAAGACTTTGAAAGTGCAACTTGTCTCAGGTTTGCACCCATAAGGCCTACCTGGCTAGCAGGCATCGGACCTGGCCACTGAGGCAAGCGCGAGAGAAAGAGCTGGAAGATGCTGGAAGATGCTGAGCTCCGGCCCCCAAGGCCTCCAAGGAGTCCATCTGGGTCCTCCACCGCATAGTCCCAAGCACCCAGGACAGTGTCATCATCCAGCAACCATGAACTCCGGTTCTGTCGCCTGTTGTCTGAAGAAGCTTAGCTACGCAGCATGCTGCGAAGACAGTGACATTCTTCACACGTACTAAGATTGTATTCAGCCTTCATGCAAAAGCTCAGATCACTCCTATGCCAAGGCGCATGGTCGCGAGATCTTCGATCTCAGTCGCAGAGGCTTGGCTAGGGTGACCACCAACTTTCTGCTGATATGGAATAGGTGGGCGAACGGGGATTCGAACATTCCCTGCTGACGACTACATTGCGAGTCACCTAAGAAGACCCCATACCTCATTGCTGCTGCCCTGAGTTGTAATGCACTACCATTGCTCAGACTTCCCCACAAACGATCAATGCTGCTCTGACTACTACCACAAGCACTCGGCCTTCTTTTTCAAAGTAAGGCTTCCAAGAAGCGTCGGACAAGGCAAACAATACATTTTCCGGATGAAACTGAATAGAAAGTTAGCGTGGCTCCCCTCACCGAAAAACAATGGCAACCTGAATTGGTTTGCAATCAGACGAGCAGACAGACTTTCGCGACAGCAATGCAAGCAAGCAAACAAACAAGAAGGCTAGCAGACAAGCTATCCAAACGTTGACGCAGAAGCCTAGACCGCAAATGTCGGCATCTCAGGCTTTCACAATCAACGCGCCAATGCCCGTCAGGCGGAGGAAATAGCCGGCAGCCTGCGCCTGGCACTGGAGACATCGGCAGCCACGCAGCCACGTAGAAGGATACCAATGTCTTGTTGAAGGCCAAGGCACGGCACTGGCGAGGCCGTGCGAGCGGCGTCCATGAACGATCACCTCTCTGCTCACTGCGGAACACTTCAAGGAAGGCCGAAGATAGGGGCAACCAGCCGTATACGAAGGACTTTGAAGCAGGAGCTGCAACATAATTAAGCAGGATACCGCACGCATGCCGCATTCAAGCCATCTTTTTTGGCAGAGTGTTTAGAGTAACTCTGATCTAGTAGGAGAGTCTTCGCCGAAGTGCCACGCGCGGTGAATGCGAGGCGCTTGGCAGAAAGATAGCTTTCGCCTCAGTTCCACATCGAATATGTTCCCTTCAAAGGAGCTCTTGCATACCTTTCTCAAGATGGTAGGCCTGACTTCACTGCCCTTCCTGGCCACTGCACTGCAATTTGTAAGAAATTCACAAGGTTCAAACCAGCAGCTTGCTTCTGAGGGCCGCGAGTCTTGAAGGTGATCTGCTGAAAGCCATTCCTGGGTTGCTGTTAAGGAACTTAAATTAAGTTACTATATTGGGGAAAGCCTATTATTTACTATATATACCCATTATGGTAACCTAATTCAAGTTCATTAAACTCCTATATTCCCCCAGTTTCCATTTCATTTTCCATTTTATTTTCCATTTGATTCTCCATTATATACCCACTATGGTAACTTAATTTAAGTTCCTTAACAGCAACCCAGATTCTGGCGGTTGTACTGCTCAATCAGCTCAATCAGGGGTGAGGCCTCAGGCTACAGCCAGTCACCCAGTCCAAGGCACCGAATGCAGACCCATGATTAATAAACCCCCTCCTTTCAAGGGCCTTGATATGAGGATCCCTGTGATAATCCCTACTAAGGGGAGGCTACATTATCCTAGAAAGCTGCCACTCGGGATTCCGGCCTGCTTCTTCAATGCCACACATTGCCCACGCAATGCATCCACCAAATTGTCGGGAGCTCCAACCTTCCGTATTGCAGAGCGGTCTTTACCATGATACGGCACTTGACTGGGTTTCATCAGCACTTGGTCATCAGTGGTCGAAAGCGCTTCGGTTGCCACGGAACCCTGTGCCATGGCCCGTCAATTTACATTGCCCTGGCTTGTCAGCTAGGCAACTTAACGTGCCTGCCTACCTGCCTGCTCACGCATCAACTAGGAGCAGGATCTGAATGTTAAGAGCAGGCATCACCCCAAGGTGCCCTCAAACATCCTAATGATGCTAGTCACTGTAGCAAAAAACGTAAGCGGAATGCCTGATTGGGGTCTTGGCTTCAGTGGCCATACTTGCCCAACTGATGGCTGAGGACGAGGCCCACTGCCAGGGCTCCACAACTGTCAGCTCATCGCCCACCTACATTGCTCTCAAAGCCCCTGGAGTACACATGACCTTTGGTCTAAACTCCTAGCATCCCCCATAACGCCTATAGTAGTCCCCTATATAATCCTATATAACCCCATTTAAGGAGTTTAGACCATAGCTCACATGGGGCAGTCGGAATTCTGGGTCCCTCCATAGAATCCGGTGTGATGACAAACTGTCACACATGCGGTCCACGTAATGTTGCTCGATTGGCTTTGCAACTTCCCCACCTGGTTCCCGATCACCACGAAGGCAATGATGAAGCTCAGGGAGCAGACTGCCAGCACGCTTAAGAGAAGCCTCATCTGGACTTCTGCTGCGCAGGACGTCGCAAGATTCATGCAGCCTTCGCATTCCCAGCGTCTGGCAAACTAAGCTCAAGAAAACCCGATACACATGTGTGCATACCTCGCTTCTCTGCCGGATTTGCCAATTTCAGCCTAGCCACAGAAAGCCTCGCCTCAATTGTGCACTGACATTCGATATCCGATTTGCTGACCGCAAGCGGAGCACAACTGATAGAACCAGCATCTGCTGCTGCTTTCAACGGAGCACACCCCCCACAGATCACTGAAGAAGCTTTGGACTTTTGATATTTTGGCCCAGTATCCAACAAGCAGCATCAATTCGTGCAGCTGTCGCTTCCTCCAAGCCACACCATTCTTCCCAATAGCTGTACACCGAAACATCGCGCCAACTCTTGGAGGGACAATGCGTGCTACACTGAGCTTGCTGATGCCTTCCTATGGCTGCGAGCAGTCCTTGAAAAAGAGCGACGACAAGCTTCGTCTTCGACCATGACTGCCTGCGATGTGAATAAATGCTGTTCTTTGCAGACAGAGTTTGACATGCAGGTGTCCCAAAGCTGGTCTTTTTCTTCTAGTCATCTTCTCTGCTTTTGCTCCAAGCAGCCTCCGGACAAACGTCCTGAGGGCTGACGTTCGCTCTCCTTCATGGTCGCCGTCCGGATCTGCAGGGTGTCTAAAGGCACCACCCACATGCATCATCATGCATCGGCCACATCGTTGTACAGTCAATCAGCTGGCACTAGGCAACGAAGAGTCTGTCTCAACCAAGAGCTTATGAATCTGAAGCGCAAGTCCCAATTGCATGCTCCCTGTGCTCCAAGCGGCCATCTCGCGGAAATCATCAGTGGACATCACTCCGCTACCCTGCAAGGCATCGGCTCTTTTCTCAGCACCAGAATGCACAACAAGAGCCAAAATTTTGCCAGAGCTACGTCAGAAGAAGGTGCAGCAGGCCTGGTTGCGGCTAACAGCCAGGAGCTCATGGGTTGCCTCTATGCGCGTCGAGGACTTGCCCATCGCCTGCAAGGCTGATTTGTGTCTGAACGTCAAATAATAATAGTCATAATAACAATAACAATAGTAATAATAGTAATAGTAATGGTAATAATAGCAATGATAGTAATAAAACTAATAATAGTAATAACCGTACCCAAATGTTGGCCAACAGCAATGCAGGCAAACGGGCAAGGTACATAATCTGCTTCGCGAGGTGCCGCTGGCGTTCAGCAGCTCTGGCTTGTTATGAACAAACAGCAGATCTGGGCTACACAGGGGCTCCCCCCTGGAGGAAGTTACTGCAGCCCGAGTAGCTGAAGTGTAGGTAAGTGTAGCTAAATCGGCAGGCCTGGGCATCGGGCGACGGTGATGATCTTGACTGCGCCTGCAAGGGTTGAGTTCAACATAACCTTGACGCCAGAAAACCGCGTGTGGAACCATGCTCGCTGCAACCCCCCTTCCGTGTGCTTGCTTTTCCGTGAGCCCTTCTGTCCTCCTCAACGGGCAAACTCCGTAGGGGAGCCGCTGTCGAGCCACCAGCCTTTGCGTACGGATAAGAAGTAGGTGGGAGGTTGCTAAGCAACTTGTCTAGACTACCTGCATTCACAAGAAGGCCTTGGCAGAGCCCACGACAATGTCCCTTGATTTGCACAGCTTGGACCCAACTTCAAAAGTAAGCCAAGACTCCTTTGGAACAGCAGCAATTGTATTGCCTCAGCTTGAACCGGCCTGCTTGGACCTGGTGAGACTCAGCTGGCTCAGCTTGTATCTCTTTGACCGAGCAAGCGTAAAGACATGGAAGAGTCCTCAATCCTCTGTCACACAAGGCCCCGACTGGAAACCAACGAGCCACAAGCCGTGACCGCGGCGGAAAAAGTTGAGGCAGCATCTGCAAAGGGGCAAAGGAGCAAGTGGCTAACGGTCAGTACCAGACAACAGGGAGCTCCTTCGACGAAAACTCGCAACAGTCAGGCACTAGGCCTTCTTGCGCCTCTCGGGTGCAGTCAGAGCACCAAGCCATTGAGAGCTTCCTGCTGCAACGTGTCGAGTTCAAGCGACTCAGGGCCGAAAGCATCCACACCAGCTACAGCTGTGGCAGCAAAATTGCAGCACCGTTCCAGGACCCGCCTTTACATCCGCTCAGGTCACTGTTGGACCATGGCAAGCTAAATTACGCAAAGCTGATTGTTCGGTACGCTGCCTGCAAACTTTCTCGCAGAATGGCCACCTCTCCATTTGCAGCAGCTTCGTCTAGTTTGTTCCATGTTCCACACAATTACCTGCTGCTCAGTTCCTCGAACGTGATTGCTTGATGAGCGAAATAAGCTGCTTCAGTTGCGGCGTAAGTGCTTGACTGCAGCCTGAATGTCTCATGAAATCTTTTGCTTGAGGCACAGATAGACCGTTGTCACAGCCCGGACCAAGAACCTAGATCTCAAACAATCTGTTCCCTGTCTCTCCCATCTATCCAGGGCCACGGCTGACGAGGGAACAGTCTTCTGCCTTAGCTGCACTTCTTCATTGTGCGCGGGCAAAACGGTTGGCTGCACGTCCTGAAGGACTGAAGTTGGCATGCCAGCAACAGCAGCTGGGCATCAGGGCCTTGCTGCGCAGCGTAGTCTGCCCTGGCCAAACAGGTCTTGTGCATACAAATGGGAGCGGTTGCGACCCCCCCTGCAATGTGGTCAAATTGCCGCTGTTTTACGAGTGCTTCGGCACCTCCGTGGCTTCATCGACGGGCAAACGCCTCCATGCTAAGAAACTTGGGCAAGGGGTGGTCTGTAGATGCACCAGGAGAGGGATGCTTCACAGGCTTCAACGAGAAGACTGAGTCCGAGACCCATGACAAGATGTTTTCACGGATTTTAAGGCTTTTGTGTGCCTTGTGGCGAGGACAGGCAAATATGTCTGAGGCTGAGTCGCGCTCTTCAGAACTCATGTGCACTGAGTTACTCCATGAGCCACAAACCTATGAGGCTGGCACGTTCCACATTGAATGATTTTAATCCTCAGAAGGTCAGGAGAGGCTTGACCAGTTGTACCACCAGTGTCGGACGTAGGCAGCATTAGCTCACACGCGAAGGCGATGCAAGGATTCCCCTATCTTCCAAAGCAGTAGCATGCACCACCACAAATTTGGGCTGTGGCCAATGTCTAGGGATGCAGATAGGCCGGGAGCCTGCAATACAGCCCAAAGGCCAAGCTTCTCACGCAAACACGTTAACATCGCTGTCGTCAGCAAAACTACTGGCAGTAAGAAGAGAAATGGTTGGTTTTTTTCCAGCTGTTCAATACATTGCAAGACAACGCACGGACTGACAGTCAGCACGTTGGCGATCACCTCTCTGGCAATAGCATCAAAAGTATCCATCAACAGCTTCTTTCAGCTTGGAGGGACAATCATACATCCTCAAGCATCATGCGCCTCGACCAAGGGCTTGGACCTCAAATTGGGCTCTTTGAGATGCAATTTCACTTAAGCCAGGTCAACAGTCTAGAGTCTAATTATTCAGGCGCTTAAACCACAGCGACAACTCGAACCCTGGTGAAAATCATCAAATGCGGGGGGGGAAACAGGTTCAATGCACCCCCATAGGAATGAGCTCGAGCTGTCAGGTCAAAATTGGTTGTAGGCTTCGTCTATGGAGACTTCGAACACGCTGGCAAGGCAATGCGATCTGTGCGAACAACTCGATCTCACCTTCACTACTTCTGTGAGGTTTGCTGCCTCTTGGCTAAAGAGGCCTCTTCCTTCAAACATCTGTTAAGGCTTCCCGCAATGCCTCCCGGCTCACGTCCAGACGCGGGCCGCGTGCTTTTACTGTTCTTCTATGACTTGGCAAAAGCGTCTCAGGATGTCTCAGGGAATGGCTCACGCCCGGAGGCGGTGCGCGGACGGGGTCCGTGCTGCATGGCCTCCTGCAAGACCAGAGGCACCTGTCCAGCAAAATGGCAACCTCCACAACTGGAAGACTTGGCTGGCTTTCGACAGCCTTGCTCGGCTCGAAGGATCGCACACTCGTGTTGGACTCCAAGTAGTCTCGCTGCACCAGGCGGCTGCCGATCTTGGATGGCAGGATCAAGGAGCTCACACCTTAATGGCCTTAAGAAGTTCGAGGCACAAACTTACTTTGCACCAGCTGGGCCCCTAGCACGGCGACGTTCGCGGCGGGCATTAGCCTGCCCCAGCAACAAGCCAGTTCCGTTGCCAATGCGCGACGTGAAGGTGTATATGCCGACACTATCTGGCAGCGTCACGAGATCTCATCAATGTCCAAGGTGCCCAGGCAGTGCCAGTTTGCTTTCTTTTTTGGGGTGTGGCAATTGCAGTGCCAGAGTACCACTGCCATTTCCCGCGATTAAGGTACACTCGGCGCGTTGAAAGCAATGAGAGGCAGCTACAGGCAATGCCTTGCGTGAGTTGCGGGACCGTTGCTGCTTCGGGCGCGCACCTGGGAAGCCAGTGCGAAGCCATCATGTTGCAAGGCCGCACCCGGAAAACGAAGCTTTGAGGCAAACCCCATGCAGCCCTCGTACACCAACACTCTTTCGAACTTGGCTTCAGACTTTGAGCGTGACCGGTGTTTTGCGGCATGTTGACCTGGCTCACTGGAGCAGAGACAGGACAAAAACAAAAAACAAAAATATTGTTCAGGTTTGCAGGCGTCTTCTGAAGTGCACCATTGCTGCACAGAAAAATTGTTCGCGGCCTGCTCAGCAGCACCCTTGTCCTCTGTCACCATATCGAAGGAGATGAGGTCCTTCCAGCTGCCGTGACTTGATGATACTTGATGGCTTTGAGTGCTGTCATTCCAGGTGTTGAACTCTTCCTCGTTCTGCGCTGGCGTTGGCGGCGTCATGGTGGGCAATTGAGTGGAGACCTGCTTCCAACAAACGTCCAAGTGTCTGCCGCATCCACACTACCTCAAGGCCGTGCAACACTGCAACACACAGGCGAAGCACAAGCAAACACAGCCCTTCAAACCGTAAAACCTCTAGGCAGAAATTGTCTTGCAACGTTCTGGTGCCTCCGGCGCCACAGAGACAACAGGCAGACAGCGAGCCATCATCACCTGCACATGCGTGAGAATCAGCACCTCGACGCAAATCGGCTGATCAACCTGTGTTGAATGACAGCTTCGTATGCTACCAAAGCCCGCAACAAATTCTCGGTTTTTCGAAACCATGGGCCCACGAAACGGTGACTTGCTACGGCTCGAGGCAACTCGTCTGCCCGGTGCCTGTGCGCGTGGCACACGGCGCGGCGTCGAACGCAGAGCTGCGCTGGCAACGGCCACCGTAGCCTCAGAGCTCGGATGAGGGACCAGCAAAACTCATCAGACTAGTAATAATATTACGAACAGAAATAATGACAAATAATACCAAATAATAGTGATAATACGAATAATAATAAGATTACTCATATCATGAATAATACTAAGAATACTGGTAATACTAGTACCAATATTATTCATGTTACTAATAATGGTAGTATTACTCATAATAGTAATTGTAATAGTAACGGTATGATACTATTAGCCATACAAAATGTTCAGGGTAGTCCCTATAACCCATTATAGTAGTTTCCATTTTCTTTTCCATTCCTCCATAATAGTAACAATTAGTAGCACACCAATAAAAATATCATATTAACAGTAGTAATAATAGCAATACTCATAATACTAATAATCTTACATTAAGCAATAATAACAATAATAGTAGCCATACTCCCCCCCCAACAAGGCCCCGGCGAGCATCGCAGCTGGCCAGGCTGAGACAGCAGCAGGACGCGGGGAAGAGACGGGTGCCTGAAGATTTTGTGTGGCAGGCAGCAAGGGGCTTTAGGGTTTTGGAACTTTTGGTCTGGGTTTCTTATAACTATTATTACTAGTACTACTATTATTGCTAATATTACTATTAGTACTATTAGTACTATCATTACTACTATTGCTATTATTACGATTATTACTCTTATTACTGTTATTACTATTACCAATATTATTCATCATTATTACTGTTTTCACTATCATTACTATTAGTAGTACTATTATGACTATTGTGACTAGTATTTGCTATAATCACTGTTACTACTATTATTACTAGTGTGTACAGTAACTGATGGCCGATTGATTCTGTCAAAAAGGGTAGGTCAAGGCTGAGTGTGGCGGTGTCAAGACAAGTACACGTTCAAATTATAGTTCAAACCAGATGTGCGAAACCGACCAGAAACTAGCTTGACGTCATCATCGTCCTCACCACCAGCACCAGCATCGGCATCATCATCATCACCATCATCATCACGCATTAGGATCACGATGCCATGCCTGAGCTGCAGTCGCGGAAGGACTCTGCACCTTCTGCGGAAATGAACATGTGCATTCCAACTGCACCAGATTTTTTCATTCTGTCCATGCAACGCTGCACTGATCACTTCAAGACTGGGTCCGATCGAGAAGCAACAAGTACCTGGCCTTGATTGGGCGGACGATCGCGGAAACGAAAGCGTTGTGATCACCTTAGAGCGGCGACGCCGGCTGTCACGACTCAATGAAGAAGCACAAGGAGCAAGTGCGCGCAAAGAGCTTGTCACTTCGAATTCTGCACAAACACGGCGGCTTGAAGGTGGTAGGCATCGGATGAGGAATTGAAAGACCACCGTTCCTCCCATCCAAGATGTTTAAGGTCTTTTATTTGATCCTTTCATGTGATGAGAGCTTGCTGCGTCCAGGATCTGGGACCCGGACACGGTGTTGAAGAATCGCACGAATAATCTCTCAGTATCTTTCAGTGCCGTTGAAATGCAAGATAGTCCCAGCTTTCATGATCTTCCAGGGCCCACAGTATAGAAGGCGCAAGGTTCAGCGGAACAGCTCTCAGGCTCTCTGAGGCCCTTGCAGCTTGCCGCGAAAGCCAGGCCAGCCACCATAAGTCCAAGTGCCAGCACCTTGCCAAGCTGCAGCTAGGATCCCCCTTAATAATGGAGAATCAAATGGAAAAGAAAATGGAAAATGAAATGGAAACTGGGATTCTATAGGGGATTACTATGCGCTAAAGCCAAATACAGAGCTGCGTGTGACTAGGTGCCTTCCCTGGCAAGATAAAGGCACGCATTTTGTACTCCGAGCCAAGGCCCGTACGGCTGGGTTGCCACAGTTCGCGGAACTAGAAGGCCTTGCTTGCTCATCCACTCGCAACAACATGCACAGGTGACTAGGACAGGGTGTTCTCCGAAGTAATTGGAGCAGCTGCTCTGCTGCGCGCGCACGCTTTAAGCCACTTCATCTCAAACAAGCACTCTGATCAAGAGTGACAAAGTTGTGCAGATCCCCGCAACACTCTGCAGAGGTATCGTGGGTATCCCACCCCACCCACTGCAAGGGAATCCCAAGCAGATCGTCCTCCCGGCTTGGAGAGCTCTTTCTGCCATGTGAGCTATAGGGGGTATCCCCCTTAATCATGGAGAATCAAATGGAAAAGAAAATGGAAAATGAAATGGAAACTGCTATATATAGGGGTATATAGGGGATTATAGGGGCTATAGTCTAAACTCCTAGCATCCCCCTTCATAACCCCTATATAAGCCCCTATGTAACCCTCTTCAAGGAGTCTAGGCTATGGCTCATGTGCGGACAGCAACTACATCTTGGACGTCTCCAGAGTGCCCAGCCGTAGCCTGAGAGACCGCACCATGACTGTAGCCTTGGCTTGCATAGAATGCTCGCACTTGTAGGCCTTTTCCTATAATATAGTAAATTCTAATATAGTATATTATACTATGATATGAGATTATAATATAAAATAGAATATTATACTGGTAATGAGGGTAAGACTTACAAGAGTCATGTTCCTTTCGGCAGCTGGAAGTTGTTGACAACCCTCGTAGATATTATGCAACTTCTCCCTGCCTGAACCTGGCTTGGGGGCAACGGGTTTAACCAGCTTATCGCCTTCTCCAATCTGAAAGTCTATTTTATACGATAACATACTATTGGGATATGAGAGTCTGGGCAGCATGAAGTTTAACCTGAGTACAGGTCGTAATGTCCTATCCCAGGATCGACACTGACAACGCTCGCAACGAGTAACCGCTGGCTTGCAGACAGGGCACAAGCGGCTGTGCTCACCGCAAGGAGCCACTACGAAGCCTTGAACCTAAAGCAAGTTGAGGTCACCCTTCACGGAAAGGCACTGCCATCCTGCTTTGTCGGGAAACTCTGACACTGGCTATTAGCTGCAAAGCACAGCAAAGCAAAACAATGCCTTGCAAGGCGCAGCAGCATCCCAACCATCACCATCACTTCACAGGCAGGGGCAGGACACGCCTCCGCTCAACGACATGATCCTAAGCTTCTGCCAACAACAACACAGCCAGCAGGCACGTCTTTTTCGCAGAGAGAACCTGAGAGCCTTGAGTCAGCCGCGGAAACGTGGCCGGAAAAATCCCTCTTCATGACACCAGCAGGTTCCTTAACTCCGCCCCCTTCCAAATGGAAGGGACGGTGCCAAGCAAGATTATATCAGTTGTATCAAGCCTTAGTGCTCGCGATCCGCTCTGGTCATGGCAGCTCTGAAATATCGATCTGTGCGATGAAGCTGCCGGTGCCACAAAGGGGGTGGCTGCTGCAAAGCAGGCATTGAAACGGGCCTGCTGCAGCCACTGGAAACGATTGCCGCTGTCATTGAGGCAGCGACTGCATGTACCTGCAAAAAAAGACAGAGATGTCGTCAAACAAGACTGCAGTCCCGCTTAGACAGCTCCCTACATCTACCTGCCACGGAGCCATTGTCAATGTATGCATGCGACAGAAGATGGCCTCAGCAACGATACGCCAGGAGTTTGCAGGCGAACGCCAGCCCTGCTTCCGGATGCAATTGGCAAGGGCTTGCATGCCTCTAGAGAATCTAGGGCCAACAACACACATCTGCCTGCAAACGGGAAAACACCTTCCATTCACTGTTAGGAACACGCTCATCAACTCAGAGACAACGTATCACGCTGCCGCAGCCGCTTTCTGAAGCAAAAACACTACAACGGGCTTCTGTGACATGCGCAGTGTCTGCGATTCGTCCGCACTGCTCAAGCAAGGGCTGACAGACTCGCGGACGTCGACCTGCTAATTCTGAAGGGCCAGCAGCTGAAGCATCTGGGCCCAAAGCCAGGACCTGCGCAAAAAACGCACGGGATTGCATCGGTCCCATCCGGCGGTGCAAAGCTGTTGGCCTCCCGCAGTCGATCCAGGCAGCGGCCGCTTCAGCTGCCAAGCAAGGCAGCGGCGTGGACTCGACAAGCGTGGGCATGGCTTCTGGACTTCTGGGAAATCTGTTCTAAACCTTTTTATGAGGCCCCGGCATCCTCTGAAAACATCCTGGGGACTGGAATGAGCCTGGCTTTGCCACACGAATGCGTCAGGCCGTTAAACTGCTTCTTGGTGTAAGAAGGTGGACATAATGGCCCAAACACGTGGAAGCTGCACCAGCAAGTTCAATTCCATGTCTTTAGCCTCATAGCATTCTCTGGCTGTGATCAGAGAATACAGGGTGGGGGGGCAGGCATGCCAGGAGCGGAGTTTTTGGCTATCTGCGAGTGAAAAAGCTAACGGGCAAGGGGCGTCTCATCTTTCCTTCTGCAAACAAAGGATTTTTCCTGTTTCTTGGCCTAATTAGAAAATGATGACCATGGCTCGAGAAAACAAAAAGTGGTGCCGTGTAATGAGGCAGAACCTCTGGCTCTGGCTCAAGAAGCTATTGGTCTGCCCTCGCGAGGTCGCGCATATCTGTCATCTTCCTTCCAAACCCTTCAGAACCAGAAGCCTAGCGCATATAATCCCAATATAATCCCTTAATATCCCTATACATACATATAAATATGTATATCTATCTATCTATATATATATGGATATATGCACCCTATATAACCCCAATATAATCCCAATACATCCAAAGACCGAGTGTCCGGGCGTTTTTTTTTGTTGATGTAGGTATGATCTTGCCATGCCTTGGAATAGGGGAAATGCGGCAAACCGCACTTGCCAAGCTGATGTAATCAACCTTGCCAAGTCTGGAAGCAGATCAAGGGCAGTTTCTTCTGGGTTGCTGTTAAGGACCTTATATGAAGTTACCATAATGGGCATATATAGTAAATAATAGGGTTTCCCCAATATAGTAACTAAATTTAAGTTCCTTAACAGCAACCCAGTCTTCTGGGAATCATGCTATTGATAGTGAACGTTTGCAAGCCGCCTTCGTTGCAGCGTCCTCTGCAGGCAACAGCCACAAGCCAACTGCAAGAGGTATTAGTCGCACATGTATGGACGGACCTGCTGGATTTGTCAGTCTTACTGCAACGTTGCAAAAGTCCCGGCCTTCGGATCGCGAACGTGCCTGATCAGGCCAGCCGATTGAAGACAGCTTGCGGCCTAATGATCCCTGAACCAGAGCCAGGATCTCGATTTCTCGCCTTCCCCTCCCGGCCGGTCGCAGAGGTCGCAAAGCGGTGCTGAACTGCCCGCTGGAGCTTTAAGCGCACCTGGGCCAGCCATGCGAGCAGGGACAGCGTGTTGGATTCCGAATCCATGCAGGAGCAATTCCATAGGTATCCGACTCGGCTCGGATCGAAGGACAGGGCTGACGGCATAGCGCTGAGGGTAGGGAGAAGCCGGGCACCCACCTCAAGGCTGTAGCCACAGTGACAGTGCAGTCCAAAATCCTTTCAGCAGCACAATCATTGGCTCACATGTTGACACAAACCTACTACGCTGCAATCTGGACCTTATGATGGGCACAAACCGATTACGGGAACTACTCTTTCTACCAGCTACAGCTCTGCTGTTCAGGTCAAGGATTGCACGCGTCGGCGGTTGTTTCGATCTTTTGCCTGTCAGGGGCAGGCACAGCATTACTATCACTATTCCTATTATTCTAATATTACTATTTCTATTCCTATCATTCTAATATTGCTATTACTATTACTAGTATTATTACTATTACTATTACTATTAATATTATTACTATTCTTATTATTACTATTCCTACTATTCTAATATTACTATTATTATTACTATTACTATTCCTATTATTATTACTATTACTATTACTATTATTATTGCTAGTATTATTACTATCACTAGTACTTTTATTATTACTATTACTATTCCTATTATTCTACTGGTATTATTACTACTACTATTATTCTAACATTACTATCACGATTACTATTGTTATTACTAGTATTATTACTATTACTATTCCTATTATTCTACTATTACTGTTACTATTACTATTAGTATTCCTATTATTGAAATATGATTATTACTATTACTACTATTGTTATTACTATTAGTATTCCTAGTATTCTAATATGACTATTATTATTACTATTACTATTCCTATGATTGAAATAGTAGTATAACTATTACTATTACTATTACTAGTACTATTCCTATTATTGAAATATTAATATAACTATTACTATTATTTCACTATTACTATTCCTATTATTCTAATATTACTATAACTATTACTGTTATTACTACTATTACTATTACTATTCCTATTATTCAAATATTACTATTACTATTACTATCACTATTCCTATTATTCTAATATTACTATTGCTATCAGTATTACTATTACTATTACTTCTGGCTTTGTCATTGAGATCCATTGCATCTTCTGCAGCCGAGAAGCTCGTTGGCCCTGGTGCTGGCGACCAGCGTAAGGCTTCTCCTGTCACGGCAATTTGTGCTGTAGTCTATAGGGTTTAGGGATATTATCCCTCAATAATGGAGAATCAAATGGAAAAGAAAATGGAAGATGAAATGGAAGCTGGGATTATATAGGGGATTATATCATATCCCCCTTAAAACCCCCTATTATAGGACTCCCCTGTAAAATCCCCCATATAGGAGTTCAGACCATAATAGACTATAGCTCATGCGGGGTGAAAGCCATGCTTTGGATAGACCCTGGTGACGGATACGTTTTCTAGGCGGTCTATAGGGGTTTTATTGGGATATATAGGATTTCGGGTTTAGGGATCAGGATTTCCCAAAGTTAGGGGTACCCTTTTGGGGGTCCCCATAATAAGGATCATATATCTTGATGTCTGTATTGGGGTCTCCCTACTACTGGAAACTACCATGTAAACAAGTTCATCGCTGAAACACACAGGGCTTCTGAAGCCTGAGCGTGGGCAATGACGGGGGCCATAGCTCCTGTGCGCAAGGGCTTCATGTGATCGGCCTCTTGTTATCTGGCACATTGATCTGCACCCTGAACCCTAACTAAACATCCCTCAACCATAAACCCTAAGCTCTGGTATTGCATTTTAGGGGGTGGGGAACATTTGGCTAGCCAGCCTTTGGCCAAAGCTCCCATCTCGGTAGGCAGCATGACTTGTGGCACCTGATAGCATACGAGATTGCATGACGAATACTTCGGATACAGGAATGCTTGGAATAGTCTAAAACTTGATGCGAACACAGTTGAGACAAATGCAAGGCGGAATTCTCAGCTTCGGCCTCTGTGGTTGCCATGACTGTGTCAGACGAAGCTTCCAAGCCTTGCAGAAACAGCACATTCACCGGACCACACGCGCAGCAAGCTCAGAAGATGATCTAGTCGGTCGTGCACAACGAATCAATCAGCCCATGCAGAGATTTTGCATGTCAACACGCTGATCAATGGCGCGTGTGGCTAGTGCTCCTGCAGAAGCCGCACAGAAGAGCAGGGAAGGGCTACCAGTCAGGATGTATAGCGTTCAAGTGCATTCCAAGATAAGCATCCTGCAAGCCGCTCTACTGAGCCTTCAGATGCAAAAGGAAGCGCACTGGAAGCACCGTTCACCATCTTCAAACTTTCAGCTTGAGATGGCAGAGACTAAGCTTCTGGAATGCAATCAAGATCTATCAAGAGTACAAGTTGCAATAGTTCAACAGTTCAAACGAACACCTTGGTAGCCGCTACTTCGCCACTTTGCCGTGCGATTGGAAAATCTGGGGCACTGAACGTTCAGAGGATGCGAAAGTGCAAGTGTCACCTACGCAGCACACCCTCTGACCTGGGTTGAACGCTGCCTCCTGGCTATCAGACAGAACAAGTCAATAGGCGGACGTGGGAAATGCCGCGCTTGTCAGCTCGTCCCGATTCTTCTCGTGTCAGAGTCCTTTGAGTTTGCGAGACGTGTGAACACACAACGCAACTCAGAAACGAACACATGATGATATGTTTGACTCAAATCTGGCACGCCGCAAGACGACGGGCTCAGCGGGCATCGCTCGCGTCCTTCAAGCGGGAGAACAGCTTTCATGGTGCAAGCATGCGCAATGTTGTTGGCAGCTTCATTTTGAGCCTGTTTGTTGAGAGGAGCCTTGTTTCAGAAAGGTCTCTACATCGGAAAAGACATCTCGATCCAGTTTGCTTCCTTTTCACTGGAGAGCTCTCATGCTTTTAAGCTCCGGTCCTTCCAGCTTCGAAGATGGTGGAAGGCGCGGCGAAGCAGTGGTGCCAGAGCCATGGCCTGAAGACCTCAAGCAGAAAGGTTCATCAAAGCAACCGAAGCCCTCCGCAATTCTACCATGGTCACCGCGACAGGCCAGTGTTTGATGGCTTTGAGCTCTCTGGCAGGGCAGGCAGAGAGAGTTAGGATATGCACTCAGGTCCGGAGATGTGCATGGGATGGCGTGGCTCACCACTTTTCGGGTTGGACAGGTTCACGAAAAGTTGCGTCCAAGCCGAGCGTCACTGCCGCTGCAGCTCAAGTGCTGATGGAGCGCACAAGGCCTCACCAGCAAAGGCCCGGAAAACTCTAATCTTGCCGGGGCCCGGTGGGATGCGTAAACGCTTCTCACCTGCGTAACCTACTTAGAAGGTTCATGCAGCCTGTAGCTCTACTGTATGGGCCCTTATGCAGGAAGACACGCTTGAAATGCCAATCTCATGAGCGTAGTGGATGCCCCCTCGCACCCTCCGGACAGCATCTTGACGAATTGCCCGTTGCGCTCGCAACTCCTTTCAAAATGCATGGGGTCATGATTTTACTACCAAGACAGAGCTTTCTCCATTTTGCATTGTCATGTCCATCTCATTCAAGTAGTCTAATCAGCTAGATGCCCAAAGAGGCAGTGTTGTTAGCCGCAGGCCTGATTATGCTGCGCCTACTGCTTCTGGCCGTGGCTCTTTCAGGTTGCTTTGCTTGAATTTGTGTGGGCATGGCACACTCACAGGTTGTGGTCAAGCTACATTGAAAGTTCGTTGCAAACATGAGCCAGTGCAAATTGCAGCTGACCATGCGCAGACTCCTTTAAACACCGCTGGGCAGCTCGGCGCTGGCGCACACGCACGAGGTCCAGAAGCTGCAGTCATCGAGCGAGGGACATGACAACACAATTCGCAAGATGCTATAGATGGTAAACTTTGAGGCCTCCTTACCATTCAAGCTCACCAAATTGCTTGACATGTCACTGACATCTCTGGGAAGGTGTCACGCTAAACTCAATCTACTCTTCAGCTCCCTTTTGTGAGTTGGACTTGCTGAAATTTCATGCCTGCCGCGGCAACACCGGGCCACGGAGTGCTGCGAAAAGCCGCCGGAGCCGCAGCGAGCGGCTCTCGGTCACGGCCCGATGGAACCACCTGCAACGCCACATGAGCCACTGTCTAAACTCCTAGTATCCCCCTTAGTAACCCCCATAGTAGTCCCGTATATAATCCCCTATATAACCCCCCTTTAAGGAGTTTAGACTATAGCTCACATCGCTTCGTTCCGTGACTCGTCTGTGAACAGCAGAAATTTCCAGCACCGAGCCTTTTGTAGTCCACCCAGTGGGCCAAAACTCCGCGCTTGGCGCCACGAGTGGCCCGGGAGGCAAGGACCTCGTCCCAAAAGACCGAGGTGCAAAGACCTTGGCTCTGCTCATGTGAGGTGCGATGGCGTTGAAAAATGACCTCCGTGTCTGATCGCTCGGTGGAACTCTTAATCCATGTTCGAGCGGGGAAATCGGCTCGAAGCTTTTTGCTTGATGCCTAAGTGCTTGCCTGCGAGCCGCTAGCTGCTACAAGGCGGCTACAATCAGCCCGGGCAAAAGTTGCTGGTACAAGCATCTCTTAGACAGGGCACATGCTCTGGTAGCTGCGCAGGTCGTGCGCAGAGCAAGCTGCTCATGAACCGGCAGTCCTGCCAATGCGAGAGAAATGGAACTGTCCGCAAGGGAAGGTTGTCTGCCATGGGCAACAAAACCTGCGGTCGGCCTTGCCGCAGCAATTCAACGCAGACGCCACCTCCAGGCATGAGGCGCATGGAATTGAAGGAAGGTGTGGCACAAAACGGGTCACAAATGTTCGACAAAACACAGCATGTGACACTCTTTGCTCATTGCCAAGGAGCACAACACGTCCACCGTGTGACTTGCTGCCGTGTCTGAAGCCATCGGCGTGGAAAGTTGGACTTCTTTCACGTGTCGGACCTCTGCCCTTTCAGAATCTCTGGAGTGCGGCAGGTTTAGATTGCTCAAGGTATATCGTACATTGCAGAAAACTAGGTGTCTACAATTACGCCTACCTGAGGAAATGTAAGTTGATGCGGGTCTACAATCACTTGTATGGGTTTGTTGTTCAATGTTGGCCGCAACTCAAGCACAAGGAGCTTCAATGGCCTCTAGCAAATACAGCAATGGACACAACATCCTTGATGAATCCTTATGTTGGGGTTATATTGGGGTAATTTTGAGGTTATATTGGGGTTATATTGGGCTTATATTAGGGTAATATTGGGCCGCAGCTCCAACGACAAAGAAAGCGTGTGGCTGTTGCATTGCAAAATCGTGCTCACTCTGTAATCTGGCCTTTGGTTAGCTGGGAATGGAGGAATAGAAAAGAAAATGGAAACTACTATAATGGGTTATATATGGACTACTATATGGATCCATTCCTTCATCCCAGGTAACCAAAGGCCAGAAAAGCGCCCAGCCCAGCAGATCCATAGAACCCATCGAGTATGGAGTCGCTTGCTTGTCCTGGCGCCATGATTCAGGGCTCAAAACATCTTGTTCAAAATGGCTCAACTTACAAAGCTGGCCAAATTTACTCGAGCCCAAAAGGATGGGATATGATGGTAGTTAACTCAAACGAAAGAGGTTTTGTAACCTGCAGAGAAGCCTTCCTAGCCAAAAGCCACGCTTGTCTGAGCCTGGCCTGCACACTCGGCATAGCACAGGGTTCATAGGCCTTGCCAAGGGCAGGATTGTGATTGGTTATTACATCATCTGAGCCATTGTCTAAACTCCTAGTATCCCCTTAATAAGCCCTATAGTAGGCCCCTAAATAATCCCCTATATAACCCCCCTTTAAGGAGTTTAGGTTACTACATCATCTTGGTTCTCCTGGCCTGGACCACAACGCGCAGCCGCGATTTCTGCGGACTGGGCCGGACCAGGACTGCTGCCTAGGGCTTACAACAATGGAAACTACTATAATGGGTTTATATAGGGTTATATAGGGTATATATTGGGGTTCTATAGGGATTATATTGGGGATAATGGAAAAGAAAATGGAAACTACTATAATGGGTTTAGAAACTTGGCCTGCTCATGAGACAAACTTAGGCACAAACCCCCAAAGCTGCAGCACATACTGCCAAGTAGCTCCTCAGCGTCACAAGTCCTGCATCTTACAACGTGGTTTGCTTGCGGTACTCGGGCCGCCAGCATCGGAGATGAGCGCGCAGCCTTGATGCCCTCAGCCTCAGAATCGCACGATGTCCCGCTGGCCTTTCTGCCCTCCCAAGCTGCAACCACACCACTTCAAGCTTGCAACCTATCCATGATGAGAATTCTACGAGTAATAATGGTTCTGATAGGACTACATCCTCCTACCATCTTGCGAGCACTCCCCTCTGCTGCTTCTGCTGCTGCCGCATTTGCCAGAAAATTATCCGTAATCGTGTCTCATCCCTCTGGTCACCATGGTTCTGGCGATCACTACAAAGAAGTCTCAGTACAAGCACCATAGCTCTCACATGACAACACCCCAGGCCACTTGAGGAGCCAGCTCGGGTAGGCCCGAACGCGGGCGATGAAAGAGGTGAACCTTGGAACCATGCTGATCAATCCAGGCAGGTCAGATACATAAACCTTAGACAGCCTGTCCTCGACGATACACTGCCGAGGGATGGTGGAAACTTCTTGCACGCTGCGAGAAATCCAGGAGAAGGGGGAAGCAAGCAATGCCTGCTGAAGCCAAGCCTTTTAGCTTAGCATGACATAAGACAATCGTCCGGACAGTCGTAGACTCGTAGACACCGTTGTTTTGAGTTCTAGCGGAGTGCCAAGATCACAACGACGTCGCTGCAGTGTCAGAGCGCCGCACCCGTCTGGAGCTGGGGTGCAGTGACAAATGACCGTTCACCAGCAGCATGCCTCACGACAAAACTGTGACGTACTTGATGGATTTTGATGGTAGGGCCGTTCCTAGTCTACAGATAGGAAGTGAGGAGAGACATCGTTGGCCTCCTAAAGTGCGCTTTCACTCACAACCAACAAGTAAGCCGCTCGCCAGCAAGCAGCCACCAAGGCCACGCAGATGAGAGAGGCTGAGACAGGGATTGCCATGAGCCATGACAGACCATGTGTCAGGCTGGAATTGCAAACGCCTTCACTTGAACAAGATAGCTCTGATTGAGCTATCTTCCGCTGCTGTTTTAAGCATGGACTTCTTACAGTGGAGGATGATGGTCTTTGCAGTCTAACGAAGCTCCTGCCTGGTAACCAGCCCGTAGGCCTGCGGCTTTTGGATTCACCTTAGGCCCGGAGGCCCGGAAGTCCGGAGCCCACAGCAAAGCTTTGGCCGCGCGCGAGGTGACCCGAGTCGCTGGCGCATGCTTCTGCACAAGAGCAGGCAGCGGAGATCCTTGATGGCATGAGATACACTCCCCCAAACTAACATGGAAACCCGTATAGCCCCTGTTCAAAGGGACTGTAGTCTTTATAGGGCCCTTTTTGGGTTTCCATGTTAGTTTCCGGGAGGGTAAGCAAAAGCCACACTTGCACACTTCTTGTTCATGTTGCCGGAGTCTGAGGTTCTGTCCGTACGGCTCCAGGTCTGGCAGTGTTGAGCCAAAAGCATCAATCATGTTCAATACTTGTAGCGAGCATGCCAAACGTGACTGCACGTGTGTACGTAGCCGCAGGTGAACAATCATTCCTCTTCACTGCAAACGCTTGTCCCAATGAGCTGCCGCAATCCCTTGCAAAAAAGTGCAACGTAAGTTGCAATGTCTTATAATAATCCCGGTTTCCATTTTATTTTCCATTTTCTTTTCCATTTGATTCTCCATTATAGTAGTTTCCATTTTCTTTTCCATTATCCCAATATAACCCTGGAGCCATGGCCATGATTCTGGCCAATATTCTGAATACATTGCGGCTCGGAGCCTAGACACCAGGCTGCTCGGCCTGAACCGTTGCCGCACCACCTTTCGTGATCATTGCACGAAGTTTCCATGCCCTTTCGGGCGCAGTGCGTGAACCGCGTAAAGAAGCTCAAGACTCCTATGCCTGCCTACCCAGATGTCAACAGGAACAATAGAGACATCGCGATTCACATATCGATTAGACATACAAATTCCAGACGGTGTTCGTCGAGGCTCTGGGACGACAGCAGCTGAGGAAGGACACCAGTAGCCTAGCCGTTTTGCAACGAGCAGAGCTTTACGAGCAGAGCTTCGTCCATGCTTCGCTGATTACTGGCTTTCATCCCAGGGTGTATTCATCCGTCGGTCTCGTGCAGGACAAGAACCAGGCGTTTTTTCAAAACTGGCCTGGAACTAGTACAGCCAAGGCTGACAAGGCCATCCCAATCCTGAGTACTGATGTTCTTCGGTATTTTCCCCAAATCCGGGGAGCCCAACAAAACCCAAATATGCTATGATCTTTATTCTGGGCACCACCGAAATGGCACTCCTAATTTGGAGAAGCACCCATGTTTTGATAGCGATGGACTTGGCCGCGGATCATGGCCTCAAGTCTGTGCTGCAAAGGGTGAAGCTTAAATGTTGGCATCTCGAGATGCAGACCATTCTGCCATGAGCCCTCTCTCTTTCAATCTTACTATTCCTGCTATTACTGATATTCTCATTACTCTCCCTATTATAGGGTAACACCATGCAAGTTCTACACACTTTGCTTTTAAAAGCGGACTGTTCAGACCTTTGCAGCTAGAGCTCAAGCTTCGTCCTGGGCTTCCTCACTTCGTGAGTACCGATTGCCAGGACGGGGGTCATTTTCTCCAAGCCCACGCTGCAAGGAAAAACTGATTCCCGGCAGTGGTCTTTGAAGAGGTCCGTCGCTGTGACGCTCTTCAGATGCTCCTCCATCCTTAGTGCTAACGTCTTGCTGGACCAATCGCCTTGTTTGGCGACTGTTTGGGGGGATTCCATGCTTGGCGACTATGAAATCCAGTCGCTCAAGCTGCACTTGGCATACCAATCTGCTGCCTAAGCTCGGTTGGCTCTTGTGCATGGTATTCTCCAGCAAGGCAGCGATGGCCTAAGGCAGAGCCACAGCAAAAATGAACGCTGAGAGGCGAAAGCCTGCAACCTGCTAATGATATACTATAATGACTATACAATATACTGTAAACATCCTATGATATCCCATAATATACAATCATATACAACAATATATACATTACCATAAACCCTAAACCCTAAACCCTATAACCATCCCTGAACTCTTCAGCTGGCCTCATAGCCACAGCAGAGGTCCCCAAGCCATGCTCCAGGTGGCTGAGCCTGGCGCTCACAGCGTCTTTACCCTACATGAGCGGGTTTAGGGTTTAGGGATTATATAGGGGACTACTATAGGGGTTATTATATATATATACACACCCCAATAATGGAGAATCAAATGGAAAAGAAAATGGAAAATAAAATGGAAACTGCTATATATAGGGTTATGTAAGGGTTATATGAGCCATAGTCTAAACTCCTTGAAGGGGGGTATATAGGGGGATTATATAGGGGACTACTATAGGGGATATTAAGGGGATACTAGGAGTTTAGACTGTGGGTCAGATGGTTCCA
>CAJNIZ010030413.1:26766-44570 GCA_905231905.1 Symbiodinium pilosum
GTGGAGAATCAAATGGAAAAGAAAATGGAAAATGAAATGGAAACTGCTATATATATATATAGGGTTATGTAAGGGTTATATGAGCCATAGTCTAAACTCCTTGAAGGGGGGTATATAGGGGGATTATATAGGGGACTACTGTAGGGGATATCAAGGGGGATACTAGGAGTTTAGATTATACCTCATATCCTGAAATCCCAATAAGTACCCCATTAGAATAGGGTTTAGGGCTTAGGGTTTAGGGCTTAGGTTTAGGATTTAGGGTTTAGGTACCCCATTAGAATATAGTAGTTTCCATTTTCTTTTCCATTATCCCTATATAATACAATTTAAACCTTAATATAACCCCAATATAACCATTGTCCCTATAGTTTCTGCGATACTCTTTCGCCAAGGCTGCGCATGCCACACGCACATGCTGAAATAGGGGGAAACCGAATATAGACCCTCCTTATTATAGGGAGCCCTCAAAAGCTACCCCTAATTTTGGGAAATCCCAAATCACCTGACAGTAACACCCATTCCTGTAATCTAACGTTGTTCACGCGAGGCCTCGCACTCGTGGCGAACGAAGGACGCTGCATAGCCACGGACGAGCCGGCGCCCCACCTGCTTCACATCATGTCTTATCTGGTATCAAGGGCATAGTTACGGGCATCTACAGCAAAACAGTGCAAGGTGCATCATGGCACGTTCAGGCCTTGCTGCATGTAGCTATCAGGGATTTGAACATGTCGGTGTCGACGTGCATCAACTTGGAGCCATGCGACACATGAGACATGGCCAGCAGCTGTGACTCTGCTGCAGCAGGTCGTGAAGGACGTCCAAAGCATAGCAGCAGATGCTGGCACTCACATGCACTGAGAGTGCGGACATCGCTTTGGCATTTTGCAGCCAGTGTGCCGCAGTGCCTGCCAATGGCTATGCGTGTGAGGAACCTCAAAATCATTGATGATTTTGGATTGAATGGAGAGTTGGCTCTTCCTTACGGAGCGGCCCCCGCATTGACAGTGCATTTCTAGTCGACGAGCTATCGCAATTGTTACGCCCACGAATCCTGTAGAGCTGTCATTCAAAGGTGCACTTGGTGCAGGCCCCGTAGCACACCACAACACTGAGTCTAAATGCATGAGCAGTTTTCTACTAGCAGAAGATGCGACATGCATAATTACAACTCTCTACTGCTGGAACACACCATCCTGATCCCTACCTCTTCAAAGAAATATAGACACACCAGGAAGACGGAAGTTATATGTCTATTGGGTTTCCTTCCCTGAAGGTCCCTGCTCTGCCTCCAGTTGACCCAGAGTGCCACCTCACTAAGCCAATCACCTGCACCCAGGGCGATGGGTTTAGGGTTTAGGGTTTAGGGCTTGGGAAGGCCTTCTTAGCCATGCGACGGCAGTAAATGCAGTAGCACTGCATCCAACAACTTCGAACAACAGCACGACTGCTCCTGCATGTGTGGCAATCCTTAGTCTACGGCAGAAGAAATTCAAGAAATCCATCGAACAGCCCGCAGGAAGCACCAACCACGAAACGCAACCAGGTGGCCCGCTTCTCCCCCCAAGCTCCAAACCCTCCAGGCCCGCTTCCAAGGCTTACAAAATTCGGGGTATTCAATAAAGCCGGCTTATGAGGAGCTTTTGTCATTACTGTGGTGCCGGATATACTGGATACGCTCCCATGTGCCTATCCCGCCGAGTGGGCAAAGGTCACACTTAAATTGGGCCTGTCTGAATCGGCACTGGGTCTACCAATGCAGATCTCCAGTATTCCAGCTCGCCGCCGTTCACGAAGTACATGCCAAGAGCCTGGTGCATGTCAGAAGTGAGCAGTTTCTTTCCTGGATGACAGCAAGGGGAGCGTGCAACTGAAGCAGCACTAGCAACAGCACTGCAACAGAGACATGCAATTCGCATTACAGTCTCTTTTTGCAGAAAACTTCGGCCCTACCCTGAATCCTGTTCTGCACACTCCTCAGGAAAGTCGCTCATGCTTCAAGCCCAGTCCCATGCCTGCTGCCCTTTCATGAAGATCGTGTGCTCCGTGCTGACCCTGACTAACAGGGGAGATTGCAACTGTAGCCTGCAGGGTTGAACCAGCAATGTGCTGGCCTGATCTCAGACAGCGCTTGGTGGCAAAGCCTGTCAAGGGTCCGCCCATCCGCCTGCGTTGCCAAGTCGGGCCAAGTAGCTTGATTACAACATCACCCATAGTTGTTGCTGCTTACAAATAAGATAGTATAGTATAGTAGGGCCCAATAATGGAGAATCAAATGGAAAACAAAATAAAAAGTGAAATAGAAACTGGGATTACATAGGATAGTAATTCCTAAACTCAACCCATACATCCCTTCAGCCATTCAGGATGCAAACCGCAAAGTCTGCACCACTTGCTCTTCAAATGTTCTTACCTTTGGTTAGCTAGGAATGAGGAAATGGATCCCAATAGTAGTCCTAACACAACCCATCATAGTAGTTTCCATGTTCTTTTCCATTCCTTCATTCCCAGCTAACCAAAGGTAAGTTGTTTGTATTGGATAAAAATACCAGTGACAATTCTACTAATAATAGAAATACTTGTAATAACATATTAGCAATAATAATAACAACAAAATGATAGGAATAATTCTAATACTCGTAAGAGGCAGTTTCCCAAAATTAAGGTACCCCAATATAGACCCCAATATACTATAGTCCATATTATAGGGACCCCCAAAAGGGTACCCCTACTTTTGGGAAACCCCCAAGAAGTATTTCAGACAAGCTGTTTCAGAGTTGGCCTCACGAAACTCCATGAAGAATGGATGCCGACAGAGGACAGGACGGTAAACTGCCTCGCCAGGAAGGCCAGGCCGGCTCATGGAACAGGGGTTTAGGGTTTAGGGACTAGGGTTTAGGGTTTAGTGTTTAGAGGGTTTAGGGATTAGGGTTTGGGGATTAGGGTTTAAGGTTTAGAGATGAGGTTTTAGGGTTTAGGGATTAGGGTTAGGGTTTTTTTTACAACCCGTTAGGGTTTAGGGTTCAAGGTTTACGGGCCTTTTCCGCCTGCATGACACAAACGGTTTAGGGTCTAGGATTGAGGGCTTAGTGTGCAAGAGCAACAAGCTGCCAGCAAATGGCCTCTCGCAACTTGAACTTCAGGCGCTCCGGCACTTCAGCCAAAGGCTCAACATCATCTTCCTGCAAGGCAGTGTCTCAATTGGCCATGCAGAGTGCAGCCCAAAAACAGAAGTACGAGCTGAAAAATCATTGATGCCAGGACCCGCACGTGAACCCGCACCCGATGATTCTTTCGATGACCTTATTGAAACAATGAAAGCATTAGCAGCTGTCACATTGCAGCGTGCTCCGCAAGAGACAGAATACAACTCTGCTAGTCCGAAGGACGTGAGACGTGCAATCGCCAGCTGCAATATCCCATGACCACGACAGGCAAAAAAAGCGGATTGCTGAGATGAATGCTGAAACTCAGGCTCAGACTGTTTATCCAGTCGTAGATGCACTTGCTCACTTCTGGAGGAACCCTGCCAGCCCAGCACCAGTTGCATTGAAAGTCTTTGGATGCCGTGTCATTACAAGGACCTGCTTCCTTCTAAGGCTGTAACTCATTCTGGGAGAAATACTGCCGTAGAGAGGCTTGCTGCTTCTGCTTCTCACCTGCGGGTCATGACAAGACTAGAGCATCCGACGCCTTGCTCTCATGCACTCTTGTGCCTTCCCAGATCTGGACTGTGTGGGTTGGTTCCAAACTAGCCGTGAAGCATGGGCATTATTCCCTACCACTGGCCACAACACCATGCAGTTGCGGGAGCGAGAAGACAGTTTTGCAACTTTATCCATGTGCGCGACTTGCAACAGGCAAGCAAGACATAGATCTGATAAGCTGCACACCACCATCTGATACGAGCGCCCGGCTGTTGAGGTTTCGAAGCTGCGTCATCTGAAGGGGCAAAACCGGCCAACAAACAAGCCAAAAAATCTGACAAAGGGCATGCAACGATCGGGACTAGGGCATTCACTCCCACTGTGAGACAAGAACCCTTGATATATGCTGTCAGTGCTCCAACTTGTTCATGTGAATCAACACTGCTATTACCTTCCCTCATTCCCTACTAGCCCCAATGTATACCCCAGTACAATTCAGTAGTTTCTATCGTCTTTTCCATTATCCCTATATAACCCTATAAAACCCTGTATACCCCTGTATTGTTTTCCGTTATCCCTATATAACCCTAAACCCTCCAAAAAAAAATCAACTGAGGGCCAGGCCGATGAGGTGATGTTGGACACAAAGGATGAGAACGAGATCAAACCACAGATGATCTGGAGTCAGGAATGGAAAAGAAAATCGAAACTACCATAATGGAGTTATAGAGGGATTACATAGGGGTATATGGGGTTTCATAGGGAGTCAGGAGAGCTGACAATACTTACTGAGGGTTAGTAGGGTTTAGGGCTATATGGGGATAATGGAAAAGAAAACGAAAACTACTACATGGCGCTAGGGTATATATTGGGGTTAGTAGAGAATAAGGGGATAGATTATATAGAGGTTATAGAGGGGTTGTAATCTCTTATTCCCTACTCAGCATCAGCAAGAAAACTACAACTCAATGTTTGCGTGTAACACATCTCACGTTGGTGGTTCAGTGCAACTCACTATGGGCTGCGTTCAAACTGTTAGCTTCAAGCTGTCCTGGGACTGCACACCTATTCTGGGTTGCTGTTAAGGAAGTTAGTTTAAGCTATCATACGATGGGTCTATTGTAGAATAATCGGGTTTCCATATTACAGTAATAACTGAATTGAAGTTCCTTAGCAGCAACCAGTATATAGAAGCGGCCGAGCACAAAAACAGCTGCAATGGTTGCCCCACACATCTACCATGACTTGCCCACCCAAACAACCGCTTTGTAACGCTTACTGCCAGGCACAATACCCACTATTACAGGGTGGGGGGTCCTCCTAACCGATAATCCCTGTTCAAGCCTGTAGTTTCCATGCTCTTTTCCATGATTCCCTATATAACCCTATAAAACCCTATTATAATATGGTAGTTTCCATTTTCTTTTCCATTATCCCTATATGACCCCTGCATAAGCCCTACAATCGCCTTTCATCGCTACACGGGTGTCCCTTTCTTGAAACGAAACATGCGTGACTCCTGCCGAAGCAGTTCCACAAAGCATCACTACCATGCAAGCACCGAGCTAGTCCGCGCCGTACACACAGTGTAGATGCGCTCGGAAGTGTTGACCGCGTTGACCTGGCAATCTCAAGACGAGCCCCTTCAGCGAATGCAACTGTTCATCACTAGGTGGGAGTATGGTTCGCGCTCTGCGTTGAAGAGGGCACCAACCATTCTTCAGTGAGCTTGAGATCCAGGGGAGTCAGGCCGTGCCTCAATCGAAGCCGGTGTGAACTGGCACAGCCTCGGAGGCTGCTTTCCGCATACATTTCTGAAGACGCCACGAAGGGCTCTCTGTGCCAAGGTTGCATAGTGTTTCATGATGTTGGCAGACTTTGTTCTGAGGAGATTCTGACTATGATACCCAAGTGGACACCCAAAAACCATAAAGACACCACGTGGTATCATGTTGCAATAGGCTTGTAAGGCTGCAACGCCCAGTGGAGTGACCTCGGATTTCATCACACCAGTCACCATTTGAAATTGCACATCGCAGGAATTTGACGTGTACGGTATACCGAAGGTGACGAAGCTGGCTCATTCGCATAAGCTCTGGACGTAAAGTACTGGTAACCCAGCCGCCCTTTGAACGACGCCAAATCCTCGCAAGCAAGAAGTTTGTTTCTTTACATCCCAATTCCATGAGCTCCATGGCAATGACTCAAGTAATGCCCTCCATAAGCGCTAAGACAAGAAACTACGTATCTGCTTGTCGTCTATAATGATTCACACCTACATGGTCCCTAAGCCTTAATAGTAGTTTTCATTTTCTTTTCCATTATCCCAATACAACCCCTATGTAACCCCAATATAATCCCTAATATATACCCTATTATACTATAGAAGTTTCCATTTTCTTTTCCATTACCCCTATATAACCCCAATATATACTCTATTACTATAAATCAAAATGCAGCACCTGAGGCCGCTGAGCCGAGGCCCTAACTCCAGACAAGTCATGGACCGCTACCCACGTCACAGGGGCCTCAACACAGCGAAGACTGAGCGGCTGCTGGGCATTACCAAGATCCCCAAAGGGATCTAAAAATTAGATCCCCTATAACCATATGGGAAATTATATAAGGATTATATAGGGGTTATAATGGGTCTATATAGGGGATCTAATTTTTAGATCCTCCCAGGGGTCTGGGTATGGATAATACAGCCAAGGCACCGAGGTATCCCAATATCCCAAGGCGAACCAGCCGCAGGCAACCTCTCATGCTTCCCAGGATTCGGCCTATCTCAGTATGCGCCGAATGTCATCACCCTTGCCATTCGCAGAGGAGCATAATGGTTCATGGTGACAACGATGACCACCGCAAACAACCTGATCTCGGCAATCACATTCGCAGTGAAAGATGTGCACGTCATCAAGTTGGCTCAGGTCCATCTCTTGGGAGGGAAGGCGGCTGCTATTCATGGAAGAGACAGGGGGCACCGCAGCTGAGGCCGCAGCGCGCCTAGGGAGAGCCGTACAGAATCAGACTGCACCGCCACGAAGGCCTCTAACCACAAGCTTGAATCTGCGTGCAGGCGAAGAGCTGCTGCTCTGACAAGGTCCCTTTCAACTTGAAGCTTGGGGTTCCATTGGGATTGTATGGGGATCATGGAAAAGAAAATGGAAACTACTATTCTTTTTTTACAACCCCTCGGACTTTTGATGTCTGCCGCTAGCGACACTACTATTTAGGGTTTAGGGTTTAGGTGGCTTGTGGCAAAGCGAAGCCAGGAGCACGGCTGTGTGGAACTTGGGAAACCTGATAGGTGCAGCCGTATCATCACCGAACATGGCACCACGTCTGCCAAACAAACACCCAGACCCAGGTCTCGGATCTGCAACTAGAAATAACAGTAAAAGTAATAGTAGTAAAAGTACTAATGATAGCAAGAATAGAAATAGAATAAATAATATCAATAATAGTAATAAGCAAAACAGCAACAATAACAGTAATGATAATAGTAATCCTAGAAAGTCATAAGAACACAAAGAGTGGGCAGCTATTACTGTCTGTCAGCAGCTGAGAGTGCAACAGCTTGGCCAAACGTACCAAGCGCAAGATCCGAAGGATCTTCAGCCCACGTGACCTGCAACTGGATGATGACTGGGAACCCATTCCAGGGTTCAGAACATATGTTTTTCCCTTTGCTTGAAGTCTTTCGTGGTGGCGGTCAGGCACTTCCGTTCACCCAGAGCAATCTGAGCTTGCAGCATTCGCATGATTCCTGAGCTGTCAGAGATCGTGCGTCCCAGACCACTCACGCATCGGAGCATCAAAGCAAAGAAGCTTCTGACTTCCAGCTAAGGATCTCAGATAGTTGTTCCCTGCCTGCCATGACTGCAGTCATGCAAAGGTTTGCAAGCTCTGGTTTCTATAGCCGGTATCCAAGAAGGGTCGGCGAACAAGAACCTTTTTAAATACAATTGAAATGCTAAGTTCTGGCCGTGGTCCTGACAGACTCTCACAGACCACATCCTCTCCATGTCTACTTTGTCGAGACGATGTGCGCGCTGAGAGGCCATGCCAGCAGCACCCCATCCTCGTCACTGTCACTAGCAAAAGCAACGTCCAAGGCCAGAAAGCACCAGTCCAAACCCAGCACCTCGATTGCGGTGTTCCAAAGTAGTCTCAAAGGCACACGTGCGACACGTGCGAGCAACCAAGACCAGCACACTCACATCGATCGTAAACCAGGTCCTGACTGTGGCTTGCACGAGATCTTGGAAAAGTGGCCTGATGTTGGGTTGCAACTCTCCTCGTCTGCTCAAAACCCTTCGCATCAGAGTCACAGAGCAACCCTCAAGCAAAGTCCTCAGGTACTGCAGGGCGATTTCACGCGGATCTAGAACCACGTGCCCGGCTCTGTAGAAACCTCAGCACTTCGACCACAGCGACTGCATACTGCTGACTACAGGTCTACAGCGCAAGCTGGCCTGACAAGTCTCGGGAAGACATACAGTAGCTTGCCCAGCAAAGTTGCTCAACCAACTCACAGATGCATACCGCACAACGCTCTTTTATCATCCAGACGGTGGCAATATGTCCATGGCTTCCATGAACTTGCGATTGTGCCTTTGCCTCACAGGCGCTATCCCAGGCACGTCCTCGGCAAGAGACTGTGCTCATGTCTCGTCAAGCACAGGCAGCAAAGCGGTCCTTGCGGGCCTTCATGCGGCTCTGTTCAGAATCAACTGACATCTCTTGCCTACCCCCAGCAGCTCAGAAGCCAAGAAAGAGACCGTTGCTACGTTCGTCCAGGGGCAGAGCACGGCGAGAACCTGCCGGATGGGCTTAGCTCCAACAGCCAGAGCAAAGACAGTGCTAAGAAGTTCTCGTGGGTCGGGCTTGGCTTCTGCGTCTCTTCTGATTCGCAACCACTGCATAGCGAAGGCTAATTCTTTGGAAACAGGCCCACGAGAGTCTAAGCAGATGCCGTTTTCAACAGCCCCTTCGTCCTCCGTGTGCGAGAAAGATGCAGACGAAAGCGCAGACCCGACAGAAGGGATCAGCGCAAGTCGTAGCCCGCGGTATTCCTGGAAATTCGCATGTAGTATTCCCATTAACGTGTACTGAACCATTGCTATTATAGCTCATCACACTATGTTTGAAACAAGACTATTAGATTGCATGAAAGCATTTAATTCAGAACGCAGTTGGAATTACGCATGCTGTCACCATCTGTAACTCTGTGGGCGCTTGGGGCTGTTTTGCTGGATCCTTCTGATAAGGAGTATAATACTTTGTGAGGTCTACATTGGGTCCCCCTGTTTTGGAAAGTAACCTGTTGTGAGTCCTTGCTGCAAGGATTATAGAAACTCCGATTTCGCACCTCGTTTTCGCGTAATCGCCGCTGGGCAATGGCCGCTGCTTGCAAGAACCGGTCAGCGGCAACTTCGCCAACAAAGCGGGCACACCTCCGCTGTGTGCTCAACACTAATAACCAGCAAGATACAATTGCTTGCCTGAACACTAGAACGCCCAGCACGCACGCAGTTAGGAACTCTCCCGCGGACATTGAGGATATTGATATACGAGGTTTGCCTTTGCTGCTTCCGAGCTGCGCTGCGGTCACCGTGCTACTCTCCACAAGCTGCTCCATCAAGTCCTCTGCGAGGCTTCCGCAGTCATCAGCCTTTTTGACCTTGGGAGCGGGCTTCAACTTCTCGAAGGACACGTTTGCAGGCCAAGCCAGCGGCCATGACGACAGTGTCCTCGCTAACCATCGGTGGCTCCAACAAACGTCCCACCCGGCCACCTGAGGTTCACAGCCCAACTTTGGGAGCTGCATCAGTAGCATATGTAACAACTTCAAGAGGCTTTCGACAAGCTCGGTTCTGTAAGTAGCGCATTCTTTAAAAATTCAGAAGCCAGGACCATGTTCAAGAAGCTGTGGAGACGGACATGCAAGTTGGGCGGCCTTCACTCGGGAACTACCCAAATCGTTCCGCGCAACAGCTTTGGCAATGCTGAGCAAGCCCACGCAGAAGGCATGGGGCGTCGGGGCGAACTGGATCGTAGCGGTCAAGACGCAGCCCCAGAAGGCCGAATCCTGTGTAGGAGTACAGGATGCCAAACAGGACAGAGCTTCAGGCACTGCGCCTGGCAGGAAGCCCGTGGACTTCTGGAGGTCTGCAGTTGACATGGCTATGGCGCGCAGCGTCTTTTCCAGGACCTGGCGCAGGTACGCCGTGTCACCCGGCAAATGAACTCGAATAACATGACGCTTATCTGCATGACCAGGTTTACGAACACTGTCACTGGAAACATCTTTTTGACATTGCAGGGCCATTGAGCCAGAAGACATAAACAGCAAGACGAACACTTTACTCTTGCAGCTCCCCGACATCCCGCACGCGGAAGGCCACCTTGGCACCGTGCGCCTCCACTGCCACCTAGAGAGTGGGCAGCAAAGTGTACGGGTATGCGGCTATGCTGTACCACTCTCCTTGCATAATGTCAAGCAAATTAAGCAGGTGATACGGCAGAAACTTGGGCGCTCGCCTGCGTGTGCTTTTTCAGATGATCTGTGAGGGCAGTTGTGATGACATAAAGGCCAGTCCTGCCCTGCACCTGCATGTTCCGAGCTTGCCCCATGACAGACGCGACAAAGGGTGATGATTGTATGAGGTGCATGCGCATGACGCTATCAACTGTGAAAGAACACCGAGCACCGGCACATTGCAGACAACCGCCTGCCTTGAGAGATGGCGTCTGAGCCAGAGTGCGCTGCATGGCGCGCTGCCACGGGTCTTGAAAATGCCAGTCTTTTTGCGCAGGCCAGTGCATGTCCACAAAAGGCTATTCTACCCGCAGAGCATGCTGAATAAAGATTTACTTGTCCAATCACTTGCGCTGCACACTGAAACTCAATCAACTTGATACTGGCCGAAGTACATACGCTTAGAGGACACAAGAACAGCAATTTGCGCGGTACGTCACATACGGGCATCGGCTTTTATTTAGTATCTGGGCCTTATGCGGCATTTCTAATCCACTGCCCCTCATCCTGATCACCTTACATGTGATCTTGTATTGTACCTTGACAAATTACCTGATCTCATTTGCCATGTTGGAACATGTACTGGGCTCCTATTGCAAAGGAAACTGTGGCCTATCTCGTTCAATCCACGACCCTTATTTCGTTCGCAGCGGAACGCTGAACCCAGATGCAAAAATACCAACGCGCCTAGGCTTCTACTCTCTTATGTAAACAAATGCGGCTGCTCATATGTTTTGCGTTTCTTGCGTCATGCCTTCTTCCATGCACATCGCCTTGAGAGTGTACCAGCTCCGGTAGCAAGGCCCACCGACATGCTGCGCAAAGGTGCTAAGCGCACGGCCCTCTTGCCCTCCAAATCTCGATGGGGTAAGAACTGGGACTCCGGCTATTAAAGAAGTTCGTCGGGAGGTCGATGGTCCAAAACACGGTGCTGGTCCAATCTCAGATCAGCAAGGGTTCACCTCCTCCCTAACCCACTTGCATGAAAGCATATGCGTTGCACACCATGCTGTCAGTGTGGGAATGGCAGGTACAAATACCCAATAGTTGGCTGCTTGCGGGTTGTGTCTGCACTCTGCTTGCCAAACTTGACAAACACTGCATGTTCAGCCAGCTGGCTAACGACAGTCAGAATGGCCACGTCCGTCAACCTCGGTCCATGCGATCTGTCGCAACACTGCAGCTCTCTCTCTGTCTCTCTCTCTGCTTTGCTTTGTCTCGCGGGGATGGCAGGGTTACCCTTCCGGGCGCATGCCGCCCTGGTTCCTTTGGAGGACAAGATGCTCGAAAGCATTCATGGGAATTGCAAAGATGTCCTCAGCTGATTGCCATCTTCAGAAAAACCTCTGCATCTTGGGATCTCCCCACAGAAAATTAGTTCACTTTGTCAGGCAGGCCACCCAGACCACCAGCACAAGGCCGAAAAGGTCCCATAGCATTCTTTTTCGAGAATGCGGCCGCGTGATCAAGCGCTTCCTGGGAGCAGCTGACAAGTCTCTGCCGCGGAATTCGCCCTCTGAAAGCCCAGCATGCATGCCTCCAGAAGCTTTCTGAAAAGGAATTTCGCCTCTCATCATCTGCCTGAGATTAAGGGAGCACGGTACAGAGTCTAAGTTTTGGCTTCGAAAACTGATGAATGAAGCAATGAACCCTCCAAAACAGCAAGTGGAGCCTTGCTCGAGTTCAATTCGCCCGTCAGCATGCGGGTCAGCGAAGCATAAGCCTGGTGAGAGCTTTGAGGTCGTATCAAAACCTCTTTGGAATGGATGGGTCCTATCCACGATCCCTCCAATGAGGCCCGGATGATACCAGGAGTACTGCATTGATGAAAGAGATCCTGCACCCCTCTACTCTACGCAGACTTTAGCTGGTGCAAGATTTCCTCTGCGAAGGGCTTTCCACTTCTGGAAGCCACTCCTTTTCTCAATACTCCTTATCGAACCACAGGAGGCTTGCCTCATTCCACAGCCCCAAACAGAAGCAGCACCAATGGCCTCTGGGTCACTCGGCCATTCCCGCAGCGCGGACTCCTTCAGAACCTGTTTCAGGAGTACTGGCCTTCTGCCTAGCTGGGCTGCGAGCATCATTCAAGAATCAAAGATGCTCCTCGAGCTCGTGCTCAGAGATGTCATCATCGTCATTGTCGACATGAAATGCGTACCTCAACATGAGAAATCGCATTCGCTTGCGTCCTCGGCAAACATGTCCAAGGTTGGAAAGGCTGCATCCAAGTGGCTCTTTCCACGCTGCCAATGTCAGGCGAAGGATGCCCTCGTCCTTGCTGCCACTCATTGCCCGCGCCTGCCCAAAATGTATACATGTCCAAGAGCATTTCTCATGCCAACAAGCTGGCTTGTCACAGAAATTGCATCCTGCGACTTCTGCATAATTCTGTATTGCACAGAAACTGAACCTATGGAAAGATGGTAGCATTTCTCTTGGTTTTAAGACTGTAGGGCTCTCGCCCTTTTTGTGCTAGCCTCCTTTTTCTGACTGTTCGCTTCTCAGGGCGGCCCCGGCACAAATACTTGGCATTCTAACCTGAGCCATTGTATAAACTCTTCGTATTCCCCTTGATAACCCCTATAGCAGTCCCCTATATAAACCCCTATATAACCTCCCCGTTTAAGGAGTTTAGACTATGGCTCATATAACCCTTACATAACCCTATATAAAACAGCTTCCATTTCATTTTCCATGTTCTTTTCCATTTGGTTCTCCATTATTGGGGTGTATATATATATATAACCCCCCTCTAAGGAGCAAGGAACGGACTTCGGATGGCCGTCGTCTGTTTTGCTGCTTGCTTCAGTCACCGGCTTCTGGCCATACACAGCTGTGGGGTTTCGCCTGCACGCCCCTTCTTCTAGAATGCTTATACTGCTTTTAGTGAAGAGACCTTGTCTTATGTGTATTGGCCGATGTTTATCCAGTTTAAGTTTCAGGCCATTGTTCGGCTTTGGGGTCCTGAACACAAGAAAAGCCGGAAATTTTGAGGCCCCGAGAAAAGGATTTTAAAAGGCTGCCCTTTTCAAGTCGCTCCCAAGTCAGCCGTCAGAGCTTTGATCCAGAATGCAAATTCTAATCCTGAACCTGAAGCTGATCCGTTTCATGTAGAATCCTTATTCTAAACCTTGAAAGTCATAGCCCAAATCATTCGGGCGCAGGGGGTAGTCCAGCAGACCTCTGGACCTTGAATGGATCCACAAAAAATTATCTGTGGAGACCTTCTTTCATCGGTCATCCCTGGGCTCCTGCAAGTTTAGGGGCCCCATCAATCCCCAGAGCCCTCAGAAACGCGGGAGGTTCTGCAACCTCTACTGAAGACGCCAAAGGTTTGATTTTCTGGGGGCCCTACTGTCAGGGGGTGTCTAACACTAGATAGATTGCAACATTACTGCACAGAGTTGCGCTTTCATGCAGTCCTGGTTCAAAAACTGAGTCCAAAGAAATTCAACTTGGATGTTTGCGTGGGCCCCTGGACTCTTCTTAAGTGGCAAGCGTGGCATCCAGAATCAGTCCGAGACGGGCAATTTGTACAAGTAATACATTGACGCCCTGCACCGACACCTCTAGTCTCGTTAACCCTCATTTAAACGAAATCCGAAAACCCCAGAAAAACTCCTGAGGTTGAAGATTCCAAGTCGGACTCAACCATGCCTTCACTTCCTGATCTGACTCTTCCGAGAGGCGCTTCTCGGCAAAAGTGTTGTGGAAGGTCCTGCGTCGAAGGATGTCAAGGGATGCCAAAGGACTTTATGCGTGTGTCCAACTTGCGGAAAAAAGTCCGGGAGACGTTGGGGGGCCTGCGGTTTAGGGATACTCCATGAATGGAGAATCAAATGGAAATGAAAATGGAAAATGAAATGGAAACAGGGATTATATTGGGGGTTATAAGGTTTTAGGCTATAGGAAATATGGCCCACACGGGTGTAAAGTGATTGCGTTCGTCACATAGTGCACATTGGCAAGCATAGTTATGCACCTCCCCAACAAAACAACTCAAAGACCTAAGTACAAACAGAGCTCTACTGAGAGTCTCACCTGCAAGGACATGGTATAATGACACCATCCTCCGTTGTAAAGGCCCAGGATACTTTCCGAAGTCAGGGCTGTTTCCCTAAACCCTAAACCCTAAACCCCTCTTTGTTCAGCCCTTGCAATCTCCTTGGGTCTGCCACCGCAATCTTGGCACTCGGCCTGGCCAGCAGGAGGGCTCTCAATTGTTACTTGGGTACTGCCTCCACCCTGCAACAGTCTATATTAGGGGTCATATTCAGGGCTATATATCACTATTTTACAAATATCACCCAACTGTTACAACGTGGGGCAGTGCCCAACCTGTTACACCTGTCTTACTTGAAAGATGGACAACACACCCTTCTGCAGCGCAGACAGATGTTGTGCCGCATGCATGCAGCAAGGCCTTACGCGGCTTCGAGCCTGAATAGATGCAGGCCCAAATTGGGCAAATGGAAGTCCACAAAGCACTGTGAGCAAAGACCCTTAACCCTAAACTCTAAATTCCATCAAGCTCACTGCAAAGATCTGAGAGGGAGGCTGAGGCTGTCGACTTGCGAGAAACCTTACAACTGCAGCAATGCTGGTGCTGCGGTTCTCATGGCATTTGCTACTGTCACCGCTGAAAGTGGTAACTGTTACATACTTATCTTTTCGTATGGTTGCTGTCACTAGCCAGCAAGGGCAGCATGACAAAGATGATTAGAGTTACTCAGAACCTCCCTTACTATGAGAACGGAACATCTTGCAGGCACTATTGCACATGCAACAGAACCCATCGGGTGATTTGCATAGTACTGCAAGCACCCAAGCCCTACCGCAAAACAAAGGGCCATGCGGGGGTATATAGGGACATATGGGGTTAAGGTTTAGGGTTTCGACTATGAGCACCAGCTTCACACGACTTTCACACGACTGTGACTACAACAGAGTCGCACTACCTTGTGACTCAATCATGGCTACATGGAAGGTGCTATCAAATCGAAAACCATGTCCCTCAGCTCAAGACCTCCCATCAATTGCACGACTGAGTGCAGCTGAGCCACACTGCTTTGTTTCCTTGCCCGAACCGAGGAGTTCTCACCGCCCTTACCCAAATGTGTGAGTTTGCAAGAAGTCTGTACTGTAGCCAGTGCAAACAGCTTCCTGCAGGCAGCGCCAGAGAGTGCATCAAAGCATTTGGCTGATTCGCACTTCTAGTACACACCGCCATTCATTCGGCAGCCATCACCAGTTCTCTCGAAGTACTTGGAAACTTGGAATGAGGGGCCATCGCTCTCGCGTCTTGAGCTGGGCTCTCGCACTGCTTTGCTTGGCTGGTATAGAGCTTGTGCAAGACTAGGACATACTTTGATTGACTGGATGCTCCCGCAGCTCTTCAAACTATGTAAGCGGTAGTTTAAAGTCCTAGCATCCCCCTTCACAACCCCTGTAGTTGTCCCTTATGTATCCCCTATGTAACCTCCTTTGAGGAGTGTACCCTAAACCCTAAACCCATTTTGGCTCATGTGCATCCAAAGCACTGAAGGCATCGAGCGAACGGCCCCGACCGATTCGGTTGGAGACCCCTGAAGTAGCTGTGGATCAGGAGAATTTGTCTGCTTCCACAGCGTTTTTTCAATATATAGGGGTTTCCCATAATTAGGGGTACCTTTTTTGGAGGTCCCCGTAATACGGACTATAGTAGATTGGGGTCTATATTGGGGTCCCCTTATGTAGGTAAATTACCATATATCTTTGAACATCGGTCTTTGATGCAACTGCATCCAGGCGGCAAAATAACTGAGTTTGGCATGCGGCGCGACCGAGCTCAGGGTCAGAACTGGCCCCTGGCACGATCAAGATTTCGAGAGAAGATGCTTATATTTCTGAAGGTCGTGCTGCACACCCTCCGCAGCATGCTGGAGTCTGGCACCAATCAGCAGTTACGTGGTTCTGCAAATCGGGCCCTCGAAGAAAGGATTCGCCCTAATTGTCCATACTCTCGGTGAACTCCGGCCACAGGGAAGTCAAACATATGAGAGCTTCTGCCACCAGTGCTTTATGACTTGTGACTTTGAACATTTCCAGAGCAAGGCTGTCTTTTATGACCGGGACTCATCAAGTACTCTGTGCTCAAAACCGCACACACGTAAGGCCAAGATGTTCATGCATACGCGATCCTCCTTCGGCTGGTCTGACTCCACGGACTGGTCCAGCGTGCATTCGACCCTGTCACAAGAGGCTTAGACAAAGTGTTTGAGTTGCAGAAAACTCCATGCCCTTGTTCTCTCTGCCGGCCTAGAGCGTCGGCGGCCAGAACCAGTACTGCGCTCATGCCTTACGAGGAAGCATGCAGACAACCAGACAGACCATATCCACCATCTCCAATCAAGGAACGCTTCCAGAAGAGACGACTCAAGTTCGCCCAAGATCTGCGACAGCGCATCCTTAAAGGACTCGCGATTGTAGTCCCGATTGTTGAAGCTGGCCTCAGTCAAACGGCTGATCAAATTCTTTCAGGCTCCAGATTGCAGGATGAAAATGTTCACATCTGAGGCCCCCACGCATGGAGACAAGGACCTGCAGCATTAAGTGCATGCTGCATGTTCTTGCGCCATGACAGAATCAGATTCTTCTTACGCGCCTGATCTCATGAGATCCGGTACCCAAGCTGTTTGGGCTGTCAGAACGAAGCAGCGTCGTCATGGTAGGGCAGCGAGCACACCAACTAGCTGGAGGATATCTTGGCCGCCTCTTGCTACAATGGCTATGCTGAATCCATCATGTTTCTGGTCTGCTACCATTATATTTCTTCAGCAGTACCAGATGATGGCCTGTGTGGCAACTGCCGACAAATTAGCGGTCGCACCCTACCACCAAGTTCATCATCATCATCATCACTTCATCTGTTGTTTGAGCTCAAGTCTTGCCAGCGAGCATGGCCATCTACACTCAGTCAAACCGCGGGCAAGACCAATTTACGGGCAAAGCTGAAGCAGTGATTTGCAATCGCAGGCTTCCTTTGGCATGTCGAGCATCGCTTTGCATTTGCAAGCGGTGAGACTTTTCCAAGGTGACAACCTAATTCCAGCTAATGGAGAAATGTCTGGGTGTTCCAGACCAGCGGAAAGTCCAAACGTTGACGAGAATCCAAGCTGTGTACTCTGCATGAACGGAATCGCTAGCTGGCACTAGCTTCACAAAACACAATGAACCAGAATGTCCCTAAGTTGCTGAAGATGTCGACTAGGACCTCATTGCATCTCTGCCACGCAGCCTTACGAGCCGCTTGACTTTGTAGAATGTCAACAAGGCAAGGCGTTGCATCGGATGCACACAACTAACTCGCAACAGCTGGGCCTCTGTGAAGGCAGTAGTGATACCTTTGGCGCTTCAGCAGTCGGTCAAGCGGTGATGTGGACAGCGTCAACAAAACCTCTTACCGCAGGCACACCAGCACCAGCACTGACAGCGCCACCAGCACCGACACCAGCACCAGCACCGCAACCGCCACCACCGCCGCCACGACCACCATCACAACAACAACGACTCCTACCCTCGCCGACGGCTGCTCGCTAGTACTCTGCGGCTACTACTACTACTACTAC
>CAJNIZ010030413.1:44694-74102 GCA_905231905.1 Symbiodinium pilosum
CTACTGCTACTGCTACTCCTACTACTACTACTACTACTACTACTACAGCAATTGCGACGAGTCAAACTTCTACTGATAAGCTCGATCAGAACTGCAGGGGGACCTCCTGGCGGCAGCTGTCGCATGGTGGACCTGAGCCGGCAGTTCCGGCTGGAGTACTCCATGACCGTCATGGGGATGATTATTGTCGGGGGTCTTGAAACACTTTGCCCCGTTCAAGCGGCAAACTTCTTTCAGAGGAATTGCTGTGTCGCCGGCCAAGCCAACAGCAGGCAGGATCTTCGCCACGCAGCCTGCGAAGACAGAAATAAGATACTCAAATGCAAAAACGGTTCACCTGTCAAAGCACACTGAGCGGTCTCAGCTCCTTTTCCTCCAGCCATGATGCACCTGCGCTTGCCTCCCATTTCTTTGGGGATGCTTTTGCCCAGGTGAGGAACGAGGCTAAGCTAAACATGCCAAGCTGATAAGCGCTCCCTAGAGTGCCGCTGTGGTACACCTCCGTTCTTTTAGGAACGTCTTCTGTTAGGCACAAGGTTGTCCAGCTATATCAGTGCACCCAGACCGTCATGGCCCAGCGGTTCCCAGAGAGGGAAGGTGCCACCGCATGCCTTGTCTGTCTTGCTGCCATGACAGTATACAGTATGCTCCATCGTAAGTCGACACAAGGCAGACTTCCCCAAGGCTTGCATTGCTTCAAAATGTCCCCTTCATTTGTATGTAGTGGGTTCGAACAAGGCTTACCTGTGACCTGAAAAGGGTCCAACTAGGGAGACTGTAGACCTGAGTACACGGTTTGATCACTGCCTCAGCACCTCAGAACTATTGCTTAGAGCGTCACTTCGCTTTGGATGTCTCTGACAAGCTACATAGCTCCGCAACTCTGAATCGTCTTAGGTCTAACTCTGATTATCAAGATGAAGAGTGTCCAGTTGCATTTCCGGGTGTTGGGGAAATTTCAGGTCCGGCTCACGAGCCATAGTACGCCAGTCTTGAAAGTTGCAACATGGATGCTATGGATGTTTCTGGATTGGCTATGGACCTGAAGCCAAGCTGCCACACCCTACGGCTGTCAAAGACCACCACAGTGCCAGCCTGAACATATCGCAAAAGGCACGCGGACATGAACGAGCTGATGCCAAGCTGCTGCATGCGTGAATCAGTGTTGGCTGGCACGCTTGACAGGTCTGGGCCGACTAAAGCTGTCCACTATCCCACGATTACTCCAATATACTTTAGTAGTTTCCATTTTCTTTTCCATTCTCCCAATGTAACCCCAATGTACTACAGTAGTTTCCATTTTCCTTTCCATTACCCCAATATTACCCCAATATATATGGTTTATCCAATGACACTTTGCTTCTGACTCGACATGAGCCATAGTCTAAACTCCTAGCATCCCCCTTAATATACCCTATAGTAGTCCCCTATATAATCCCCTATATAACCCCCTTTAAGGAGTTTAGATTATAGCTCACATGCTCAAGGACTCCTTTCAAGAATTCCGAGGCCTTGGGCTCCACACTCTGGAACCGCCTGACACCAATTGCAACTCCGTGGCGGGGAGAAAATAGGGAAAATGCGGATTCTCAGGCTATGCTTCAGGGTCTGGGGTATGTGTTGCCTTATCTGTTTCTTCTTGCTTCCTTACCTTGTTCATTCCCATTTCTTCGTGCCCTGTTCATTCCCATTTCTTCGTGCCCTGTTTCGCTTTTCTTCAGCTCACTTCCGTTCTCTGTTTTCTGCCTTGTGTCATTTGTCATTTTTCTCTGGGGCATCATGTCTTGCCTTCTTCGTTGTGAAATCCTTAAGTTCTCCAAGCTCACATGTTGAAAACACCTTTTCCTGATTTCTCATGTTCAATCTTAGTACCTTATTCATTATTGTCCGAATTTTCAATACCTCAGAATTTTCCGTTTTTTGCATTGCTTACCTTATTCGTTTCAAGAAAAAGCATGGTTTTTTCAGATTCAAACTGTTCTGCCGCATTTATCTCATATTGTTCTTACCTTATGTGTTCTTCATCCATTCGGGATCTAAGTACTTGCTTAACTCATACGTTTTCTCAGATTTGCAAGAACTAAACTTCAATTATGTTAACTGTTGAATCTTATTCGTCATTTTTTCCGGAATTTCAGGTCTTGCCTAGTTTTGAGATACCTAAGTTAGTTCACCTTCATGTTTCGTTTGTTGTTTCAAGAGTTGGTGCCTTTGGTGGTTTCAACCATTCATATTTGATAGCAAATAATTTTCTGGTTGCTTATTCATGTAATCATCGTCTGAAAATTCAATCTCTATTAGTATTTCATCCAAATAGATGTGCATGTCACCTATGTGGATATAGTTAATATGTGTATTCCTTAAATCAAGAATCTATTCATCAAGTATCATTTTCATTAATACCATTTCAGAATATTGCTTTCTATAATACAAGAACATTTGGTCTAAAATGATTTTATTGTTTAGAACTTCCTTCATACATTTCTTGATATCAAAAACAGCGCGATATTGAAACCAGGTGCATATAATTGTCATATCCAAAAACATGCCATTTGTCTTTTCGAAGGGTTTTCACTGTCATTGTTGTTGTTTTTAAAAAAAATGTTGTACTTTGCTTTTTTGTAAATCAAACAAACTAACATTCATGGTTTTGTATAGTTTAAGCTGTTTACAATGTCGCTAATATTTAGAGGCTTCACACCTTCTTCATACTTACGCATTCTACTACATTGAAAGCAACAATTGAAAGAACATAGCTTATTTAAGATACAATGAGGGAATGATGTTTCAAATATCATTTTTGTTCTTGGTTGTAAAGTATCACAGATGATACAACCATTGTGATTGAATAACTTCATTTCTACCTTAATGCACTAAGGCGTCTTCTCTTTAAGTCTTCTTTAAATAGCTGTTGAGGTTGCTTATCTTGGCAAATACGAATAAATAGAATTTAACGGAACGCCATAATCATTGTTGTCACCTTTGGGTGTCGTTTCATCATGACTTTCGGCTAAACCCTAAAAACCTGCAAAACCCTGCGCAGCCATATAGTGGTCGGTCTTGAAGAGGCCCGCGAAGATTAGCAGGGTCTAGGGCATAGCGACAAACACAAGCACGAAGGCCTTTTAAGGAATTCCAAGTACTGGGCTGTGGAGTGCTCTGCCTGGGGTCCGGCTTCTCCTTGCCCGAGTGGAGGCGCAGCTCGCCGCCGTGCCCCTCACGCCAGTCCTAGAGCGGATGATGCAGTTCTTGAAGGTCAACAGCCCTAGATTCCTCCAAAACTGGCAGCTGCCGCAATTTTTGCATTCCAATTGGTGCATGATGCCCTGCATCAGCACTGGCAAAGCCCTGAAAACAAGAATTGGGAGAATTAGGGTAGCGTCCTCGATGAGCATGAGCATAGTCATGAAATGAACATGACAGCGTATAAGCAGCACAAAAGCATGGAACCGGCGCACAACCTGGATTGCTGCCCTCTGCATGCGATGAACAAAAAACACATACCCCTTGGCTTGTGAGCCCCAAAACACTAGTGCCAATCCCAAGCTCATTGCCACTGAGTGACATTCAAGTACGCGAGGATTGTAAGCCGTCGTGTTGCACCAGTGGCCGGGTCGTTGTCAGCTGGCGCGTACGAGTCCTGACACCACGAGGGATGGACTCTGCTGTCGGTGGTGGCTGCTCTACATGGATCTTTAAATTTCGGTTGAAGCAGCCATAGCTCCTTGTGTAAGGCGTATGTCGCTGCCTGCTCTGGATAGACCGCAATCCTGGCCCAGAGCAGAAGCTGAACTCGTCACGAAGCATGAAGAAGCAAGATATCTTGTGGAGGAGCATTTGCAAGCTGGACATATCTTGCAAAACTTTGATTATTGCCAGGTGTCATCGCCGCAGGATGGACCTGGAGGGCCTGGCAATTTGCCGGATTCGTTCTTGGCAGCGGTTGGCAGTGGTTCTATACTCGACCCAGATTCAGTCTGACACTAATCTCTCTTCCCAGCCTCGCCAAAACCGCCAAGTCCATGCACATGAGCCGGCAGCCCTGTAAGGCACCATAATTCTGCATGTCAGCCGAAAATCAGGCTCAGTAGAATCAAGGACCCTTCAGATTCCGACCGGCAAGCATCCGCCCAAGGCGGGTCAGCGCGGGGAGACGCTCCTCCAGCTCGGCCAAGCCCTGACAGATCTGGAGGACTCTCAGGGCATGCTAACAAACCCAGAGTAGCACGTCGCCTCGGCATAGCCAAAGTCGAGCCAAGCAGACCTCGACCTGGTTGATTCTGGCGAAGCATGATGCCATGACAAGGCTATCAGAATGTCATGAAACCACGATGTCACATTACCCGCACAATACTCGCATGCTCAGCAAAGTGCCCTCGATTGCAACGGTTCGTTGTGACCGTCGTTGCCACAGTGTCCAGCTTTTCACACTCCTTACCAGACCAGGGAGTGTGACGTAAATTGCTTCCTAAACTCCTCCCTGCAAGGCTCCTCCCGACATGTGGAAGCAAGACTTGCATCGAATGCCGCCGGTAGTACCACGAAACCTCCAGAACACGCGCCATCAAAGCTGGAACGACGCGCAGAGCTTTTGCAACGGACAGCACCTTCACTGCGCAGGGCCGCCAGGTCAGATGCTGTGAAGATCCCATGGGCCCAGTCGTGCTTCCAAGTCTCAGCGTCCTGCAGCCACAGGCGAGCTGGCATAGGGAACATGCCAAGGCCGAATCTTGAACTCCCAAACTCCAACCAGACCACACAGGTCGAGAAGGGCTGGCATCACATGCCTGTCTACCAGTCCTGAAAGCTGGGTACAATTGTCGCTCGGCTCAGCAAGGACAGGGGCGCGGCCGTGGCGGGTCGACACCTGTCAGTGTGGCTTGTTTGTAGAAGCTGGCTGAGCATCTGCCATGGCATGCAAGCTAGAAACCAGCATTCTGCTTATTGCTTGCACTGGTTCTGTCTTGACCATAACTATACAGAGAGTTGCCACAATCGCACTTTGCACAGTATGAATTAAAGAACAACTTATCGAGATCTGCATGGAGGGCTGTAACCCTGTCGCCGGGTACGGAGCTTTGCTCCAAAGCGACTGACGACTGAGGTGAATTAAGGCATGTTTCAATTACTGAATCTTTTGCATCCGGGGGGCACAAGTTACTTTGCTTGCGCAAGAAGACACAGAGCAGATGCTATGAATCTGTCGCTCACTTGCTCTTCATCTGTGAACGCAGCAAAAACTCAAACTTCTGGAGCGGCTCCAGAAGCAAGCTTGCTTCCTGGGGTGGCAGCCGGTCAGGCTGGATGGAAGACAGCCGCGTCTTCAAGGTGACAACCGTGTCAACCAAGTCCTCTAGCTCGGATCTGGGGCTTTTTAGGACTGCTTGGTCTGGTCGTCCCCGACAAGGAGTGGGCAAAGAGCAAAGCTGTAGATTATGCAGCTTGGAAGGTCTGCTGCTTGCGCTTGCTGGATGCTCCACCACAGATGCCACTGTGGGGGCCGCACTGCTTGTCGAAATGGCACTGATTTCAGCGTCAGGGCACAAGCCAGGCGGAGCTTGGCCGGGTGGAGCAAACACTGGCTTTGGCGGCAGTGGCTGCAAGGGACGGCCTGTAGCACACTTGCCGCAGGTGCAAAAGAGCTGTCGCTTCAAGGAGCCTTGACAACGTTTTTGGGCTCCTTCAGATGCACATCGCACTTGCACCTCCTCGTGTTCCAGCAGCTCTTCTCGTGGGCCGACGCGATGTAGGTCAGAGGCAGAGCGAACTTGAGCTCCAACCAAACTGCCACGAGCCCACTTTCCCAGTGGCTCGGTCTCCTGCTGTGCATGCTCAGCAGGGGGGTCGTCGAGAATTGATGTCTCGGCCCAGCGTGGAGGGCTTGGTGACGATGCCAACAAGCGGCGAAGCTCCCGCAAGCCGTCCACGCGAGGGGCCGCAACTGCTTGATTTGGCGCTGGAGCTCGACCATCTTTCTTGAAGTCCTGCCTTGCGCTGCCTTGAATCTGTTGCTTGATGGATTCCTTGATGCGCTGCCTCTCTGCATCACCCATGCTTGGTCTTGCCGCCTTCATTGGTTGGCTTCCGGCCGTCAGGCTTGCAGAGGTTGTGACCAGACTTCGAGCAGAGAGGGGGGCTCGCTTTCGAGGAGCCAGCGCGCTGGAACTCGATCGCAGAACAACGCTGCTGCTGCCGCTGCCACTGCGCCTGCGTGGTGGACTCCCACTGGCTGGCCGAAGTTTGAGACTTCTGGCAGATACAATGCACGTGTCTCTTGGCGACACTCCGCGTCTTGCGGCTTCTTCTGGCTGGTTTTCAGTTGTGGCAAGCCCGCGGGCTATTTGTTTCTCTGGAGCTTTCCAGCTCAGCAAGGTGCCATCTGTCCAGCACGCAATGATTCGATCACCCGGCAAGAAGGTAACTCCTTTGGGTGGTTCAGCATGCCCAGCTGCCAGTCGAGCAAGCGGCTGCAGGCTGTTCTCAGCGGAAAACAACAGAATTCCTGCTGCACCCTTGAGGGCTGTGGCCAGAAACCTCCCATCATTGCTAAGCTGAATCGGACCGACAATCTCGACGTTGCTTGCACCGATGCATACTTCATGTGTGCGGCGGCCGGCTTGGTCCAGCTGCAGCACTCGTCGACTGCTGCATGCAGCATAGAAAAAGCCCCGCGCCGCGTCTGTGCAAATACCAACCCAGCGTGAGCCACGTGCGGCCTGCTGCCGCGCACATTTGTGCACGCTGGTCTGGCTTTCTGTGCACTCAGCTTCTCGCCAGATCAGCTGATCAGATGTACAAACAACTACACGGAAGACCTCGCTGCCAGAAGGCATGGTGCTGAGGTCAGTCAAAAGCGCAACATGTTGCACCGGCGACGAGTGATGCTGTAGGTGAAGAAGGAGGCTTGCTCTACTGGACTCGATGCCACTGCTGCCCTGCTGAAGATCTATGCTGAAGATGAAGGCACTGCGATCTTGTGAGACAGAAGCTAACAGAACAGGTCGAAGAGATGCGGGCTTCCAGTGTCCAAAGCTAAGTGCCGAGACTTCTGCTCCGTGCTTGGATGGCATGGGTCCGAGCTCACTTAGACCATGGAGGGCTGCGAGCAGCTTGACCTCCCCATTTGCATGGCCGCAGGCTACAAGCCAGGGCGAAACGGCCAAAGCTGTCAACTCGCAACCGTGTGTTGCGACAGGCTCGGTTTGTGCTTCCAGTCGCAGGTCTCCATGGAGCAGCCGTGTCCAAAGTTGCACACTCCAGCTGGAGTAGGACACAACCCTTGTCAGGATGTTTCCCGGCAACGTGTGGGCTGCACGCAGGTCACAGACTGCACCAGGTAGCGTCCAGGATGCCACAGCACTATCTGCAAAATAGGACAAGGACCTATCCGAATACAGGACCCACAAGCCATCCGTCAGGGGATTGCTAGCAAGGCCAACGGCATCTGGTCGAGCTCCAGCACAAGCATCCAGCTTGAAGATGGTAGTCATACTGGATGCATCCAATACGTCCACGATGCCACCTAGCAGCACAACTTCGCTGAATCCAGTCAGATCAAAAAAAAGCATAGCAAGGTCTTCACAAACATTGCAGCTTAATAGAGGGCGCCTGCCAGCGCACAGGCCAGTACCTTAGGTATGAAGTTTGGCAACATTACTGTGAGGCAGCAACAGCCAGCACCTTTGACATTTTCCATTGGGGCCTTTCAAACAACACAACCCTTAAAAGGTGTCTCTCCCCAACCTGGAGTGCACAGCCCAGCCTGAAAGTTGCTGCTGTAGGAATGGAGTTTGCGTGATTGGCGCAACTGCTCGTTCTAGCTCGTTGCTCATTTGGCTTCCCAGACGGACAGTGGCTGTGCACCCAGGTCATCCAGGAGGCTCAAGTCTGACAAAGCAGACTGCAGGGAAGGTAGCGCTAGCAGCGGCAGCATCAGAGGAGGAGGAGGATGGTCACGCATAGACAAAAGTGGGAGAGGCGGGAGGAGCATGGACAGAACCAGTGGAGGACGAGGAGGAGCCACAGGAGCAGCTGGAAGAGGAGGAGGCGGTTCCCAACACCCCGTGTAGGAAGGTGCGCTGCAAAGACCAGGCAGCCAAGCAGCCCCGCCAGACGGCGCAGCACCGAGCAGTTGGCGAGACCAGCAAAGAGCTCCGAGACGGCGGCCGAGGTCGCGCCAAAGAGGGGCCTGGACTGTGATAGAATTGATGGTGTTGGGATCCTATTGATATTTCAAAACATTTCGCAGCCTTGCTGGTTGATTCGCAGAAAGTGACACCGAGGCCACCATGCTTGGTGGCCAGGAAGAGAGCGCTTTCTGCACCTGAGTTCACAAGCTGGCTTCATCAAAGTATGGCTTCGTGAGTCTCCAGCATCTTGCAGGAATGGAGCAGGCACTACCGAGCCTGACACAGTAAAAGATGCTCATGCTCAGAATGAGAGGCCGAAGGCCACAGCGACCAGTGCATCTTCAGCCGGCCGCCTGCGACCTGCAGCTGTGCCCGCAATGTTGCGAGCGCTTGGTGGCGCACTGGGCCCCACAGGCCCAATAGGAAGGGAGCGGCCCAGTAGTCTCAGGGGCAGGAAGCCACCTCCACAACTGAGCTTGATTCCACCAGTGGCTCTGCCAGTGACGGAGTCATGCGACCGGATCAGGGTCCAAACCTTTGCGCCATAAGATCCCACAGTTAGCAGCACAGCTCCATCAGGTGAGCCAGCCATATCTTGTGTACCCCGACCGCAGGTTGAGGTTGCTAGGCGCTCACCTGAGGGCCATGACCACACCATGAGCTGCTGGTCAGCTGCCCCAGCATGTTCGCTCTCAAATTCCACGATTGCAGCGACGAGTTCACCTTGAGCTGCCCAGCACAAATGGCGTGCAGTTCGGCGGACGCCCACGGGCATCACGGCAATGACTTCCTTGCTTTCACCGCTCATGATGATGACTTGTCCAGACCGTCCCCCAAAGCACGATTCGCCAATGGCCCACCATTTGCCACAGGGAGACCCTGCAATGCATGTCAATGGCCTTGGACGCGGACCCAACTGTATCTGCTGATGGCTCTCTGCACTGCTTTCGAACAAGCTTCCTCCGCTGATGCTTAGCAACGTGCCACGAACTGCACCTGCAGCGAAGCAATGTCTGGAACTGACAGCCTGCGGCTGCAGTGTGAAAGACGGAGCATGCGCCCCCGGCAAGGGCACTTCGTGCGCATCATACCGATTGTCTTCTCGCGCATATCGCGACCTTGGGCCCCCTCGCGGTGATGGAGAGCGGCGACCAGCGCGGTGCATGCCGCTGGCCATAACTACCCAAGCCTTCTCTGAACATAATGGCTGCACAGCACAAGACGTTCGTGAAACTATTTCGTGTCCCTCCCTTTGCAATAGCAGGTGCCACGAAAGGAGTTGCAATACTAGCACAGATGACTTCAACCGTGATCAGCGTTGGGAGTAAACCTGGCCTTGATTCTGCATGTGCTCGACATGCGAGCAGCACCTTGACAAACGGCTCTCAATTCTGTTGGTAATCATGCGCTACGTCCACTCCGCATGGCAGACTTCGCACCGCGAATTGTTTGGGTGCATCCTGTTGAATACCAAGGCGCTTTTTCTTTCTCTATGGCAAAACGCGATGCCAGCGCACGAACACCGGTGCCTCAAGAACAACAAGGCCACGCAGAGATGTCCTTTGAAGGATCTGGTAGTTTCCCTAAATAAGGGGACCCAATATAGACCCCAGAATACCATAATCCTTATTATGGGGACCCCCAAAAAGGTACCCCTAATTTTGGGAAATTACCATCTTGTTTTGCCTGCCAATGCCTGCCATCTCCAGCTGGTGAGCCGCTCCAGCACTGCGCCGCTGCAGCTCAGCTTCGCAGGCGATTGCCACAGCCTGGCAAACAGCAGAATTGCGAAAAGATGACGCGCCTGCCCCAACATTACTGATACTAATAATCCTAGGAAAAAGTGATAATAAGGATAACAATAACAATGACAATAACAATAATAATAATAATAGTGCCACAACATGGCCCAACCTTCCAAGCCATGGCTTCTTCGTTTGGACCAGGGGCTCTGCCATCAGCAAGCAGCGAGAGCAGCCTCGATGGCACAGTCAGCTTGAAAGCGCTACACCCACACAAGATACTGTTAATGGATGAAATCTTGCACCAGCCAGGGGCCCTAAACTATTGTAAATCCTAGGACTTCAGGGACTTAAGGTGGTGCAAGATTTCCTCCATCAACAGTAGCACTCATGAGCCAGACCTGTTTATGCTCCTATGCTTCTGTGAAGCTTCCAGACACGGGCCTTCTGCCACACTATCATTTCTCTAGACACTGTTTGCTTAGCCGTCCGCCAGGGTGCCTGCTTCAACATGTTGCCAACATTAAATACACTAACTATTGTTCCTAAACCCTAAACCCTATAGTAGTTTCCATGTTATTTCCCATTATCCCAATATATAACCCCTATATAACCCCTATAATCCCTGTAGTTTCCATTTTCTTTTCCATCAGCCAATATACTGAATCAACGCGTCCAAAGGCTGAGAGGAGCTGGGGCTCCTCCAGTGTCTTTCGCACTGGACCCTAATTCCTAAACCCTAAACCCCTAAACCCTCAACCCTAAGCCCCTAAACCCTAAACCCTAAATCCTAAACCCTAAGACCCCTGGGCTGGCGCACTTAGTCCCAGCAGTACAGGCGTCCTAGTCTCATTATGGAAAAGAAAATGGAAACTACTATATTTGGGGTTATATAGGGGCATATATCAGGGTTATATAGGGTTCTACTGGGATAATGAAAATGGAAACTACTACAGTATATTGGCTTAGGACATCCCTATGGGCCCATGTGTTACGACGATTTGGAATCCGTCCCAAGTTGATGGGAAATGCCAATGCCAGAACCGAAGAATCTCCCAAGCTGTGTGAAACCAGGGCGCTAGTTCTCCCCTTGTTCTTAGCTGGCTCTCTGCAGTTGTCTTACGTTCTCTTTGTCAGAGCCAAGCGGACCGTATTGTGAGTTTTCATTGTTCTTGCTACAACTATGTCTTCAGCTGCGAGTCTTATCGGTGCCTTGTTTTACGAAAGTCATGCCGTCATCATCAAGACGAATACTCGGAAAGACATGCAGGAAGCTAAGCAGAGCTAAGTGCGATTTGGGACAGGTAGGATATAGTGCAATACCTTTGCAATTTGCTTTCGCGTGCTGCTTGTTTGGCTTTGGCAGACTGCCTCTCCAAAGACTCATCGTCCGGGCCGGTGCGTGACAGCCGCACCTTGCTTCAATGATTCACAGGCAACAACCACCCAGCAGAGGAACTGCAAAGCTTTGAGAGCTTCAAGTAGCGACTGCATTTTTCAGGGTACTCAGAAACAGAGCAAGGGCCTCCAATTTCTGGCCATTCGCTGCTGCCTCTTCATCAAGGTGCTGCAGCAGGTCCACCGTGTAGGTGTCGTTGGCATTGTCCCTCCAACAAAGTAACAATAGCTTGCCAATGGAATCAAGGAAAATGACATAAGCACGCCCAAACTGAGCTGTGACATTGCGGACATCCCGACAACGCCTCTCAACAAAGCCGTAGAACTGGAGCAGGGTGTCATTGCTCCGCTTCTCTCCATAATTGATACAGACCTCTTCGCCGTCCTGCAGAATCATGACAAGAGGCACTTAAACTTGCCACCCTGTGCATCCTCAAAGGCACCGTTGACCCGCACAGCGAACATGTTGCCGAAGTACTCCTCGGAGATGCGCTGCACTGAATATGCCGTTTTGAAATTGCTTTCCAGCGGATTGGCATCTTGCCATGTTTGGGGGTGCTCTCCACGAAAGACGTGTAGATGCTTACATGCTATCTTGCCCCTGAGCAGACTGGCACATGGTAGACTCAGGCGGAGGCATATGCAATATCGGAGATGGCATTGCTGTCCTAGTTTGAGACACACTGTTGCTTTCAACGCGAAAGCCTTGCAGCTATCGTAAAGCTCTCGTCATGATTTACCATGCTGGGAAACTGGGATGTTGTGATGGCTGCGAAACATATCAACTATGCACCTCACATCTTCTAGGACAGGGTTGAAGCTCTACAAAAAAAACCTTGACTGCATTTCAGCAAGGCACATGGTTGAGGTAGTCCACGACGGGACACACCACGTGTCTCTTCAGTTCCGACGTCCTTGGAAGATTCCATCTGGATAGGGCCATTGTGTTCGCCACATTGGTCTGACCCAGGAGGCTCGCTGCGCTACCCGTAGACACGTCCCACTGCATCTCAGACTCTTACTCTTACTCTTCTCTTACTCTTTCTCTTACTCTGACTCTTACTCTTACTCTGTTACTCTTACTATTACCATTACTAATCCACTGGAGGATTCATCTGGAACTTTTTCCTGCTTCAACCCTCCCCCCTACAGTAAACCCTAAATATGCAAAGTCTTTGCAGCTTGGAGGCTGTCCAACGAGAAAGTCCTGCCGCCAAAGAGCTGTAGTCTAAACTCCTACTGTCCATGTCCATTCCTCTCTGTTTGATCCTTCTTTTTTGGGATCCTCTCGGACAACAGGCCTGCGAGTGCTATTCAAATGAGGCTTCCCAAAATTTGGGGCACCTTTCTGGGAGTCCCTAGAATAAGAATGATATGTTGGATCTGGGATCCCCCTAATTATGGAAACCACCGAATCTGCTTCAAAAGTCTTCTGATTGTCTGCGTTGCTTCTTCACTCGAACAGCACGTCATGGACACCCGCATGATTTTCAGATGTCGAAATTCCCAAGCCGCGATCCATCCTGTTGCGAAAACATCCGACAAGATGCTTACAGGAACACCTATGAATTGCAGAGGCCATGTCCGTCTTTTCCTACAGCCGAAGCCCTGTCATCTTTCACTGTCTCAGCAACTTTGAACTTCAACAAAAGACGGCAAGCTGACAAGCGAAGAGTTCAGCGACAAGCTGCGACAAGGTGGGGAGCACGGCCTGCAGAGGAATGGCCAGCGCCGCTGCCAGGGCACCGTTGAGGCTCGCCTCCAGTGAGAGCGCCCCCGAGGCAACGGCGACGCCGGCCCTTGCAGGAAAATTTGAGTTCATTGACAACGCCCTGCTTGATAGGGCTGCAGTCACGACTCGATCCGAAACGCAGACTGCTGCACGCAATGACTAGGGCGTCCGCAGGGCGGCCGTGAACGCCAGCTGGGCCAACCTATCCTGCTTGAAGTTGCACTTGCAGGAAGGGCAATGAGGATTCAAAACTTACTGTCATATCAATCATCAGTCCTAAGCCTCACATCGGAAAGCAATCCGACCCACCAGATTCCTACCTTTATCAAATCTGCAAAGCCTATCCTATCCTTGGACACTTGTTTCCCTGACTGTGAGCAGCATGTACATTCTGTGTTTGCCGCGTTCTTATCAGTGCGATCACGCGAGAACAAATACGTCGAAGGCCTCCAGCGAGGTGTGCTGGAGCACGCTGCATTCAGGATTCAAAACGCTACAGTAAGAATGGACAAATGAAGCGAGATTAAGCTGGAGATTGGAACAGGACGGAACAGGTGAGTTCTTTCAAAGGGTTTTCTCGGAGCAAGCCAAGCATGAACAAGCCAAGCATGATCATTACGGCCGCGACCTTGGCGTTGCGGCCTTCGTAGGGGCCGCTGAAGGCACGGCTACGGACCACTTGGACGGCCCACCGGAACTCCGCCTCGCGGCAAGAATCTCACGACGCATCGAGCAATATGCATTCTATACCCAATATGTAAGAACCCATTATCCCTATATACCCTTTACATACCCTTTCTTATAGTCTCACCCTACTTAATATGGAGCTCTTGAATGTTCGGCCTGGGGCCGAAGCAAAGTTACATCCACAGCAACAGCGGCACGACCCTCACCGTCAAGTTGCTGACGTGAAATTCCTTGCATGGGGCCTCGGAAAAGTCCAAGCGGCAGCTCTGCGCCTTCTGAAATGCCTCCTGCAGCTCAAGGCGCTGCTTCTCAATCCTGGGAGCAAGAGATTTTCGTGACTGGTCACTGCGATCACATGCACTCATGCAATTGTTCTGATTGCTGATACGCAGGCGGTCTTACTGCAAGGCAGTGCCCTACAAAAATAACGTACAGCCAGCTGCATACCGATACTGCCCATTAGCAGACAATGCTCTGCTGATGGATGGGAGGGTATTCCAGAAGCCCCAGCTCATCCTCGCTCCAATTCATTGGAATTTCCTGAGCTGCACAAGGAGACTCTTGTGTTGCAAGCAAAGGACTACTGTTAGCAGCTCTATGCAACACATCCCCATAATTCCCAATACAACAAAGAAGATCCAAGAGTTCGCAACTGAAGAAAAAAATCCATTTGGCAGAAGAAGAGTCCGGAAAATCGCGGGGCAAACTGGCGACCCAATCCTTCAGAAACGATCTTTCTCCTGCTTTGGCCTGCGGCGCAGCTAGGAACCAAGTTCTTGATTGTCTTCTTGCTAGCATCTGCTGCTGCATTCTGTGCTGGCCTCACGCAAGACCAGCATTGCAAGTTGCGCCCACCAAGGTAGCTGCTGCCAGTCCTGCAGCGAGTGAGGCTTGCAGAGTTGGAGCAATCCCTGCTGCACCTCGACTGCTGCGAAATCATCACCAGCAGGGCAGGACCCGCCGGTAGTAACCTGACTTAGTTGCGATGTGTCAAAGGTGTCTATGCTGCTCTGGCGAAACGCGAGCTCAGCCTGAAGTGCTCGTTTCGCTGGGACCGTGATGATTGCCTGCCCAAACATAGGAAGGCCTGAACCATGCGAGACCTCTCAGTGGCTCCACGCCTCGTCCGTGTTAATGCTGCTTGTCGCAATCATCCTGAAGCCAAGAACTCATCTTTGCATACATCTTACCTTCACTGTGACTTGGTCCCTCCCAATCTCAGCTAGGGCGGGGTCCCCCGCAAGTTGTTGCCAAATGCATCTTTCAAAGTAGTGAGCTCCACCTCCATGCGCCGTGATCAGCACAGGAACCAAGCAACATGAAGCGTCCCAGCTCCCAGCAGCTCCCAGCCTTGTGCGCCTCGATGCCAAGCTGCTCAGCCCAGTCCCGCCAGGCTGCTGACCGCACCACACACGATAGACGCGTGGATCGGCCAGGCTTTATGGGCCTTGCCTGTCTTGGTCTCCCGGGCCCTGCAGCTGCTGCCAGGCACGCCGCGGCTGCTGCAGTACTCAGCGTTAATGGACCCACTCGATCAAACCTGCTCTGAGCTGTCGCAGCGAGAAGCCGCCGCTGCCACGGCTCCCAAGCTGTCGCAGCAAACCCTCGCGGCACTTGCGACGAAAGGCCATTGGAAGGCAAGGAAGGATGTCGGAGCATAGAGCAGTTTTTCAGTTCTGTCGGCCGATGGCTTGGCCCCCTGCTCACTGCTCTCTCAAGCAAGTCTGCATTACGTTCAGACTTCTGCCAGGGTGTCGCTGAAGCAGTAGCGGCGAATATACAAAATTGTTGGTAACAACTCTTTCATCTCTTTGTTGGCTGGAGTCCTGGAATTGCATAGACAGCAAGCGGTGTGCATGCTAACATGTTCAGACACAGCGAATACAGTGGTACATAGGAACCATGAAGCACTCGGTGCTCGCTTGCCATCCTGCTTCAACTCTCTTCCCTGCGCCCAGCCTGGCGTGATGATAGCGTCGCATGGCATACGTCCTCCTCTTCGAGACAAGGAGGTCCGTACATTGCGATGCAGACAGCCTGCCGAGCAGTTGTTGGTGCTGATGGGGCAACTTGCAGATACTGCCTGCCTTTCCAGTGCTGAACAACTTTCTCCATCCGCCATGCTCGAATCAGCACCTGTCCCACACAAGATTCGAAAAGCATGCTTCATGCGAGCTCAAGGAACGACCAACAGCTTCCCAACGTGTCCTCCCGCTGGCCCGTGCCGGTGAAAAACAGAGCAGCGGCAGACCAGCACCAAGTGTGGAGTAGCATGTGTGAGTAAGGGAGGCTTCCTTGCTGCTTGCTACCCCTAGATGGGATCGAGGCCTTGGTTGTTGTTCCCCGAGAGGGGTTTGCTTCTAGTTTGAACATTTGCCTCCGCGTGTCCACAGGGCACGGCAAACAGGGTTGGAGTTGTGACACCCGCAGCTCTGGGCGTCTGCTTGCAGCAAGCACGTCCATCCAAGCTTTAACACCAACAGTGCTGGCGCTACCTCTTGCAACGAGGTCATGCCAAAGCTTGTGGAGCTCGTGTTGAGTCTCCTGGATGCACAAAGCGTCAGACAGTGGTGGGTGCCAGCCCTCTTCGGGGCTTTTCTGAAACCAGGCACATACTGATTGAAGCCCAGAGCCGTCAATGGCTCCTGGTAGGTTGTATACTGCAGTATGAGATTGCACTGGGCAGCTAGAAGCATGAAACCCCTGCTCCACGCATGCAGACCGAGCCAGAGATCAGAATTGGCACCACAAACATCAAAGGCAAAGCGAGTTCGATCTTGCGTGCTCTGAGGTCCTGAACCTCACGCGCGAGGCTCTTGCTGTGCATCGCGTATCGATGCGATTCCTGTTTATCACAGCCTAGGGTCCTAGACTGACATCAGCTGCGAAAACATGCATGCAAATGATTTGCTTGGCAAGGACGACTGAAGGATGGCGTGTTGAAACTTTTTACGGCAATTGTGGCAGAGACATTGTCTTACGAAGTAGGGTCGAAGGCCAAGGAGTTGGCAAGCTGGCAAGACTAAGGACTGGAGAGGCAACTGGCCAGACTTGTCCAACGCTCTTCTGAACGTGAGGATGCGGTTGTTGCTGCGATCTTGCGTAATTGCTTGCTCGTCTGACAAGAGGGACTCTCGCATTTCCTACCAAGGATACTGGGAAGAGGAACTGGCCAATTTTCTTCGATAGGCGCTCTAGTTGCGTTTCCGTCCTAGAATTTCTGGAAGCTTGCCTCGTTCAAGTACTCTCAAGAAAGGCCCTCCCATCTTCCATGAAGATGAACAAGAGGAGCACTCACCCTTTCACATAAACATCAGAACCGTCGTCACTTTTGGACATCTTCGCGTCTCAAAAGTGTCAACAGCCACGGAGATCGAGGGGTCCTGGTCGCGAAACGGAGAACTGTTGTCACTTTTGGACTCGCGTTTGGTCTTTGCGTCTTAAAAGTGTCAACAGTCACGGGGATCGGGGGGGTCGTGCTTGCGAAACGCAGAACTGTCGTCACTTTTGGACTCCGTCGCGAAGCGCAGAAGGAAAGAGAGGAGAGAGGAGAGAGGAGAGGAGAGAGAAGAGAGGAGAGGGCAGAGAGGATGACCCGGGACCTAAGTCTCCCGATTGGTTTCGCACGTGGGGTGTTATTATCATTGCAGTGTACGTGTCACGTGTCTGCATTCGGGTTCGTGGATCCTATCAGGTTTTCAACATCCCTTCGCCCCTTTTCGAACCAGCATTCAGCTAGGCAGGTCCTCTACTCCAGTAACTACCTAAGCCTTGCTCAGATACGATCGCACCCTTCATGAACTTTGTGTCCCTTGTTGTCTTGGGGCGGTTTCCTGAACCTCCCTGCCCCATCAACATCACCACCGCATTGAGGTTCTCCAGCTCCCATCATCGCCCTACCTTCACCCCCTCCATTTCCAAGATCAGCAGCGTCAAGACATTCCACATTTTGGGGTTTAGGCTTTAGGGTTTAGGGATTCCCTGAGGAGACGTGGGTATCTGCGGCCGAGATCAGCGGAAAGGTCACGCAAACTTTGACGAAATTCGTCAAAGCTTTGTGGGCCTCCAGGCCCATAGCTGGAGAAGCTGGTTTCTGAGGTACAACCTAACAAATCCTGACAGGTTTGCGGAAAACTGAAGTTCTGGAGGTTTTGAGCCTGGAGACCTCCAATTTGTAACCGCATCAGGTTCTAAGGTTTTGGTACAGCTATCAAAACCTCAGGGTGCATTTACAGATCTTGGGCCTGGAGGGCTTCCAGAACTTCAACCCACTCTGCTTTTCCTGGGAACTCTTCTTTTTGGCATTATTTTGCGGAAAGAAGTGCTTTCATGTCTTCTGCCTCTTCAGATTTTGGCAATACTTGACCCCAAGGCTTGAAAATCCTGAGTAAGTACCGAAAACAATGGACTTCTCCAGCTGCAAAACGGGCCGGGCTGGGCTTTGCTGCTTTCCAGGTTTTGGCAATATGTTGAACTCCGCAGTAGGCTGTTGATACCTTTTTGTGTTTTCAAACGGTCTCGCTTCAAGATTGCCATGATCCGATGCCTTCTTTGCCAGATTCTAAATGCAGGCACTCTTCAATTGCCGAACTCTAGTTGTCGCTGAAGACACCTTGAGCAGCTTCAGCAGATTAAGCAGTCTCAAAACCACTTTGCTAAAATCCCGTTGCTCAGCCAGAGCAGAGCAAGGCTGTCTGCAGTTGTGGAGGTCTGGATGCTCGAGCGCTGAGATCATGAAAGGATTTGCCAGCAGCGCGCGCCGCGCCTGCCACAAGAGCTGGAGAGTTCCTGAGCTGGCACAAACAACATGCTCCAGTCTAGGTGAAGAAGCGCAAGCCAAGACTACTCAGCTTGGTAGCAATCTCAAGTTCTACAAAATCTTGTTCTTCCAGATCCACTCAGCAGGTGCAAACTTGCCTTTTCGCTCATGCAAGCAGCCTGCTTGCAAAGAAGCTTCGTGCAAGAATATGCAGCGCCGTCTCGCACCCCCTTCCGATGGAGTTCACGTCTGCGCCTGGCAGGCCATTGCACTACTTACTATAATGGGGTATAATAGAATATTATATGGGAATAATGGAAAAGAAAATGGAAACTACTATTTTGTAATAGGGATTATATAGGGGTTATATAGGAATAATGGAAAAGAAAATGGAAACTACTATTTTGTAATAGGGTACATATTGGGGTTATAGCTTCAGGAGTATCTCTCGAAGTTGCTCCTGCCAGTAGCAGCGCATCCAGCTTGGCCGTGGCACCACGAAGACTTTGGCCGCCAAGTGCTGCGCGACAGGCCGCCCGTGCCTGACGGTTATCATGGGAGCCTGTGTAGGCCCCACCAATATCCCTATATTACCCCCATATATACCCCATTATAATATGGTAGTTTCCGTTTTATTGTCCATTATCCTAATATAATCCCAACCATTGTCTCCTACCAGGGCCCCCTACCCACGTCACGACGGCCGGCTCCGGCAGCCAGACGTTGAGCCGCGAGCAGCAGGCGGCCAGCAGCTCTACGGTCTGGCACAGGCGAAGCAGCAAGGCATTAAGGCGGCCTCAGGTCAACCCACAGCACACCTCTGGGGCTGCACCGATCTGAAGCGCCAAATGCAGTGCAGGGGTCACCTCTGCTAGCAAAATTGGTAACATTCCGAAAGCATCGCGAAGAAGCAAAGATTCTGTTGTGCTTGATGGCCAGGCGGCATCAGCAGAGGCTGCCAAAAGCCTCTCAGCCTCGACAAGGTCGCCTTCGGTGACCTGAGGGCCGCAAGGCGCCGCCCTGGTGTCCCACAGAAAATAGGGTTATATAGGCTTATATTGGGAGAATGGAAAAGAAAATGGAAACTACTATAATGGGGCTACATAGGGGTTATATAAGGTATATAAGGTTGTATATGGGGTTATATTGGGAGAATGGAAGAGAAAATGGAAACTACTATAGTATATTGTGGTTACATTGGGGGCATGGAAAAGAAAATGGAAACTACTTTTCCCTAAACCCTGAACCCTAAACCCTAAACGCTTGGGGTTACTTGGGAGAATGAAAGGCTTGGCTCGCTACAGCCAAGGCTAGCCGCTCGCTCTCACCGTCAGACAGTCGCAGCGCAGCCAGCCTTGAGACGACGGGATCCAGATGGTAGAGGTAATAACAATAATAATAGTAACAGTAGTAGCAACAATAACAGTAATACTAAAAGTAGAAACAATAAATAATGGTAGTAATAATAGTAAATAATAGGAATAATAGTAAAATAGTAGTAATAGCAATAATAGTAATAATAGCAGCCAATTCCAAGACAGGTTGTTCCTTGGCTTCTTGCACGTCACGCATGCTTGATCCGCAAGTGAAGTCTGTGCCAAAAAACTTTCCAGACCTTGGTACAGACAGTGGATAAAGGCAAGCTTTGCGGAGGAGTGCCTGATTCATGCTCAACTGTCGGCAGCGGCCTTGCTAAGGGGAAGTTCAATGCCACTTCGTCACTCCTACTCTGAGAACAGCAAGGGGAAACACGGTTGCCTGGAAGGGCCGCAGCAGACCAAAAGCTGTGTGTGTTACCTGTGTGTAGCTTTTCTCGGAATAAGCCTCAAAGTCTCCTGCAACAACATAGCCCCAATGCTTTTTACAAGATATGCTGCAGGCGTGCCGCCACTACGACACGATGATCTTCCTTGCGCAGCAGGCCATGTACTGGGTCCCAAGATGCTGGCGCTGGATCACGTGGATCCCACAAAGAGCCGCCCCACCTCAGCTGCCAAAACTTGTAGCCAAATGCATCCTGCCTTCTGGCATACTCCACGGCTCGAGCCAGTCTTCCATGGACCGCCGCATCTCTGGACGTGCCTCCAAGACAATGTCTCAGACAGTCACTCCTCGACACATTTTTGTTTGTGATCCGAGGCACCGCCAGGCATGGATCATTCCGCATCACTGCAGGAATCATGGATGCCTGCACAACACTTCATCCGCTGAATGGCTCCTTCTACGTGCAGGATCATGCACTTGCCATCTTAGTAGTTGTAAGAACTGTGCACTGGAGCAGATTTACTCTATCTCGCCTTGGTGGAGGCGGACGCCTTGCTAGCTTTGCGCATGGCAGCCCAAATGCGAAATATGGTTTGCTTGCCTGCTGCATAAGCCCAGCAGTGTACATACAAGATGTTGGCTTAATCTCTTGAGATTCCGCGATTCTGCAAAACCTCCACCAAAAAGATGACTCTGACATCTGCTTGCAAGAGCCCAAAGCCAGAAATGAGCTCTGCATGTGATCAAGTGTGAAACAGTCTTGCCAATTAGCAACGTGCAGGGGCATGTTGCGCATGCCTGCGTCTGACAAGCTTGCACAATCTTGCACGCTCAGATAGGTGTGTGCATTTTCTGGTGTCAATCACCCCACACCAAGCCGTGCAGACAGCAATGCTGTCGATGGGTACCCCGTCTGAGAACAGCTTCGCGGTAGCCAAGATCAGCCCCAAGCTTGCAAGGCTCAGAACAGGCCTGTGGGAAGTATAAGGAGCGGTTACCGCTGCATCCAAATGTAGTCTGAAGGAGGCTAGCAAGCTGCACACGGACTCGTGCTCATCCCACATATTGGCTGTTGAAGTATGTCACCAACCACACAGCACCCTGTACAAGGTGGGCTGTGAAAGGTGACACACTCCTAAAATTCCTAAAGCTACTCCACATGAAACGCGTGGCGCCGCTTCAGAGCAATGAGAAGCCATCAGCTTCCTCTCGCCCACGCAGAATAGGGCGCGAATCAATTTCGCGTGCCTGATGATGCATCCCATCCCACGGATCATCCAGGGTGAGTCTGCCTGAAGCAAGTGATTCCTATGCCTCAACAACGGGGAGCGGCCCGCCCCCACCGCAGCGGCGCTCAGTGAAGGCAGCCGGGCCACGGCCTGCAGAGAAAAACCGCAACCCTTCCAGGAGGATGCCGAGCGACGTCTTTGATGGGTCATCAGCTGTGCAACCAACACTCGAACTTAGTTCAAGACTGGGCGGTGGCACAGGGATGTCTCCAGGTCCTCACAAAACTACTAAAAAAATACTGCCAAGTCTGATATTGGAGGGCTTACGAAAACTCTGTATTTCTATGTCTTCGTCCTCCTTGGCCAAATGCCGCTAGGTCACGCCTCCGCATGCAAACAGTAAACCCACGGTCAACATGCAAGAAACGGTGCCACCCGTCCAGATTGATGAGGCCGATTCTAGGCACCTACAAAGCCGGAGCTGAAACACTCTGCAAGCCTTGGCGCAGCGGGCCCTGAAAAGGCCGGCCCTCCATGCCTCCGGAAATCTAAAATACAAGTATTCAGCAGAACATGCTCCGACCTTGTGATGGATGGGGAGGCTGCCCGTGAGCTGGCTGAACTCACCTCCAGCAGCACCATATCGAACACGTGCTGTGAGACCCAGGGTCCCGCGGAAGGTTGGGATGCGATGATGTCACAACAAACTCCCTCCAGCAGTCTTCAGCACTGCCTGTGGAGGCTGCGGTGCATATCCCTGACCAATGCCAAAATTGGTCTGGCATAGAGCATGGCCATGATAGCGGTGCACTTGCCTCCAAGGGATCAGCCCACAGTGGTGGCGGTGGCGGTGGCGCCTGATTCAAACCAACGAAGGGCAGCTGGGCCACATGGTGGGCTTTCGCAGTAGGGGTCTCCTGCCAATTGACCCACGGCTCTCGCAGGTCACGGGGGTCACGATGATCTGGCGAGATTGCTGATATAATTTCGCTGCCAGGTCTGCAGCTACACTTTGCCTGGTCCGCAGCTTGCAAGAGCTGCTGCTGCTGCAGCACTCACAGGAGCTGGCAACGGCACCCAGAAGTGCGCTCCTGCACCGCTTCATGCTTCAAAACTGCGACATTTTCCAAAGACCGGTCCTCCACCCCAGAGCTGCTGCGGGACCCTTCTGTCCGGTGAGAGTGCACGGCCAGAGGGCGAGGTGGCTTGGTTCCAAGCACCTGCAACAAATGAGCATACTTTAGGGACCCGAGTAATAATAGTAGTAATAATACTAATACAAGTAATAGTACCAATAATCATAATAGTAATATACAACTGATAATGCTAGTAACAATAGAAATAATAGGAATAATAGTGAAAGTTGTTTCCCCCTCGCGGCTGAGACTCCAGCATCGGCTGTTTGCGGCCGCAGCGGAAAACCTGGGCGCAAGGATTTGGGGGACTTCCACAACGAGGATTACTATATTGTGCTCTATATTGGGGCCCCTGTTTGTGGAAACTCCCGTTTGAGGTACTACTAAGTGCGCAGTGTACACCATGGCCAGCAATGAATCAACCAAGAAGCCGCTCCGAACAGAAATAGCAGACGTAACCAAGCTCCTCCTGCTTTGCAGCTTGTTTAATCGTGGTGGTCAGGCACGGGATTGGTGTTCGATACTTTCATCTGCAGACTGGTCAATATAAAGCCAGACATGCAGGCACAAATCTTGAAGAAGGGTCAGGCATCGCGTATCACTTGCACCCCCTAGCTGCTCGGGTCTCCGCATAGCGGTCCAGCATAGATCCCAAATGCCTGGCATGCTGAAGTCTAGAGACAAAAAGCCATACTAGTTTTCTGGTCAAGGCATCTTCCCAATCAGGTTCGAGCGACCTGATCCACTCTGCTCCCTCAGTAGTCTCTGCAATCAGCTGTCTTCTTTGCCTCGGTCGCACGCCGGGAGCGCGGATATGCAACAATCTGGATACGCATGCCAAAAGCTGTTCTCGCACCTTCTTTGCAAGCGCAGCTGGACATCTTGTCTGTACTCGTAATCTTGAAGCTGCTCAGTGGGATGGCCCGGCAGCGTAGTGTTGCAATATCATTTGCAACTCTTGTCTGGCACTTGCAATGCTCTCTGCTGCACCCTGAAGGTGGACCTCCAGGTTGGCACCACAAGGAACCAACTCTGCATGGACGCCGAACCAGGAGCTCATCTGAGCAAGGTCCTGAGATCTTGCTCATGAACTACACAGCTATGTTGCCTGCCCATACCATTGGTTGCCAGTGATGCAAACCTCGTCTTCCCAGCTGGGTGCCGGACATTCTCAAGGCTGGAACGTGCATCCGGAGGCAGCTGAACTGCAGCGGAAAGGAATTTGCTTCGGCTTGACGAGCGGCTCATGATAAAGTGGCTTGCCTGAAAGTGCAATTCAAAAACAAGCCAAGCTGAAGAATCAACAAAAACAAAAGTTTGAACGAAGCCAACATAGATGTGCATTATAGTAACATAGCGTGTTCCGGCAAGCCACTCTCCACAGGCACTTGCAGCATCTCCACTGCATTCATGCTGTTCTCCGCCTGCAAGATGATGTAAAGTGCTGGAGACACAGGAGGCACCCCCAGCAGACATGCAGATAACAAACCCTGACCTTGCCTCTTGCAGTTCGGACATCTCGATCAATAGGAGGCGAGCACCGTCAGCTCTGCGACAGTCAAAGGCTGCAGAAAGCTCTTCCTGACCTCAAGTGGAAACAAGCGCAACTACCTGGCTGATTCCGCTTGCTGCCAGTGAGGACTCTGGCACCGCAACACCACTCTGTCTGAAACCACCAGACGCAATGCAAGTCAGCAGGCAAAGCACATCCAGGTCACTTAGCAGTGGCGGGTACCAGTGCACAGTGAGGCGTGAAAAGATGACGCGTACTGATATCCCACGAGCATGCATAGTTGAGACACCTGTCAATGGCCTAGCTCACACAGAAGATGAAGTAGTTTGTAACAAGTAGGTATACACTGGCCGACAAGTTCATGTGAGCGGCTCATGTCCAGCAAAGGCTGGCCTCCGATGGACACGATCACCTTTGCTCTCATCCGACGCAACTGAAGCGAGCAAAAAGTGATGAGGGCTCTTCTGCCGAAAAATGTACTGGTAGTCACAAACGAACCAGCTGCATTGGCTTCGGACGGCAGCATCTTCTTTGAAATGAGGCACTTCTCCGGGCTGCATATTGCCCTGACCTGGTGTGTCCGCGATTGCCTGCGATCAGTGGCATGCATCGGCGCGCTTCTGTGAAAGGGCCTGGGGGCCTCAAAGCAGGCCGCACCCTTGATCTTGAGCAGCTTTTACTTGTGTAAATGTTTTGGCGATGCTGGGTCCAAGGGCTGGCCTCGATGAGGTAGCCGAAGTTGGTGGCTGCAAGCTTTAACCCGGCACCTCCAAGCAGGCACCAGCCCAGGCACCAGTGGACCTACTTGCATTCAAGGAAAGAAGATAGTGCCTCCTTCGTCATCGACTCTCAGCTTCCACCTCGGGACATGCGGTGGGACAAAGACACATCGAACCTGCCAAACCCATCCAGTGGGCCAAAAGCAGCGACCGCAACCCGCAAGAACATTCAGTGCTTGTAGTGTTCAAGCAACACGTTAAACTCTCTGTAGCTAAGAACTTGAGCTGAGTGACTACCCAGTACTTGCTGAGCCACTGCCGCAGTGAGGACCACGACCGTGAGCCAAAGCGCTCCTTTGCCAGGTGCCAGCCAGTTCAGCGAACCACTCGACGTCGAGGCTGCTCTGCTGCTCTGAGGGTCAGGCTGCAAGCAGCTCAGAGAGGGCCTAGTGATCAGCATTAGTTGATCAGCAGAGCTGTCAGATCACGAACCCTCCCTGCAGTCAAGCATGTTGGTATGACTATGTCAGATTCCACTAGTACCACTAGCTGCTAGCTTTTTCTATCACAACCTCAGACTTTGCTAGTCTTGGGAAATCCACATGAAGCCACCTGTCCTTCAGCCACACTACAGCCCGGACCTCCAGAGCTTGCTCGGCCATCGCACGTCGGCACCATACGCATGCATGGTGCAAGCACTCGTCAGCTACAAATCGTTATGCTGACTGGCAAAACACATTCAAACCTGAGCCGATTCTATGGCCTATGCGGATCCATGTGGGATTGAAAAACTTGCTTCTGCTTCGAGGTAACCATGCGCGAGAACTTGAGCCAGTGAAGGCCACAGACGAATCAAGCGTACGTGCGCATGTCACGTCGCTAACTGGCTGAGGACACGGCTGCTCCAGGCGCCAAAGAGACATGTCTTTGGCCCGCAGCAGCCGCTCCGCCACAACATACCTGTCATCGCATAATTCTAGCCACTCTCTCTCGCGGCTGGCTCCCTGGACGTAAGTTTGTGCAATCAGGATGCCGTCAGAAAGCTCATCGTCTTAAGAGTTACACCGTTATGAGTGAAATCGTTGTGCCTCCGAAGCTTTTCTGAACGCACTCGCGCTTCGAAAGGCACGTCATCAATAGGCACGTCCACCTCCCCGAATGCAGCGGGCTTGAGCATCATGCATCAAAAGACCGGACTCATGACATACCATGACGTGATACGCTTGCTGCCTGCGGCAAGGAACAGGCTCGAGAGCACATAGTGTCTGCGGCTGCTTGCAGGTCGGGGAATTCTGCGCGAAAAGCAGCCTTGCAATGCCACTCTGTGCTAGGCGTGGTACCAATCACTTCCCAGAAGACGGAATAGCAGCAACCAGAGCCACACAACGTCTGTTCCAAGACTCAAGGAAAAGCTTTCAGCTTACCGAAGCCCTTCTCCAGCAAACCATTCGGGCTATGCTTGGATGATACTTTGAGGTTGAGGGAATCCCAGGCTTGGGCGGCAAAATGGCAACTATCCAGCACATAGTCCTGTTTCTGCAGGGTCCTTCTTGACAAGCCAGGTTGCCTTTGAGATCAAGTTGCTGCTGAGACACTGCAGCACTAGAGTTGCTGCCATCAGCCTGGCCAAAGTTGAAGGCTCCAGGAAACCACTCACAGGAGCTCTGAAAACCGGCCTGTAGAAGGCGCTGACAAAATTCCTCGATCTGTCCAGCCAGACGTAAGCGTACATCGCGCTCGCGGCTGAGCACTGCCTGAAGAAGGAACAAGCTATCACAACACAAGCGTCTAGAATGCCATGAGCGATGTCTGCCATGGTGGCAGGCACATTCCCACCTGCTTGAGGCTCTCAACGGAGTTCAGATGACTTCGCAGCACCTCTCCCGAAGCATGTCAGAAGCAATCCGCGTGGCAGATGGCTCATGCGTTTTTGAGTCTCGCGAGTCTTCTTTGCCAAGACAAAAGACATTCGCCAGCGGCCGAGCACTATAGCAAACTCGTCCGAAAGCTGCAGGCACCGCGGCATAAACAGTACCAAATTCTGCAGCACAAACTACCTGGACCTATGCTGCTAGACGTGCTGCCTCCTGTCAGTCATGCAAAACACACTTCAAGTTTTCTGCAGAGTTTCAAAGGCTTGCTGAGCGCAACGCGACTCCAATTCTACAGTGGCAAAATGCGCTTCGCAGCCTCGAAGTCTTCGAGGGCTTCGCGCTCAGCCTGCGCAAAAGCAGAGATCCATGCCACTCCGCGAAGGTGGTCTCACAACAATTGCAGGAGAGAGTTTCTAACAACAACACTAAAGACATGGCAAGGTCTAACGGCATCTCGTTAACACCAAGCACGGCTAGATCCCATCATACGTTGTACAGATCGTCTCAGCTCGGTCAATGACACCTCCATTCATGCTTGTCGTGTAATCAGAAACTAGTGCTCAAAGCTTGAAATGTATTCACTGGAGGATGACCTTTGAGGGCATGGGCTGGGGCACCGGCCACCCGAGATCGCTGACGTGGAATCTAAAATGGTCTTCCACCATCAAGCGAGCACACAGCGGTGCCTCCGCGCAGCGCTGGCGCAGCTCACCAGAACGTGCCTCTATGGCCTGGCCAGACATGGCACAGGTATGCCAGGCACAGACGCTCTAAAAACAAACCTGACAACATTCGCTCATAGCGCCTGCACAGCCGAATCTAGATCACGTCGCCGGGCCCGCAACTCAGGGAGGAGCTGCCGCGCGCCCTGGTCTGGTAGTCAGCAGACGCACTGGATGAGGCAATGCTCGCACCCAAGAGAACTGCAGGTTTCCAAGCCTGAATCTTCGAGCGGAAGTCCTGCTTACATCAACCAGATAAGATATGTAACTCAAAGCTCAGCATAAGACACCCTGTCATTGTAGGAGTCAAAGCTCCTGAAGCTGGATCTGCTCTCGGGTGAAGTCTCGGCTTGCCAATTCCTAGGCACTGTTGCAACTAAGGGCAAGAGGCAAAACCCATCTGCTCGGCCAGAACTCCTGGAACCTGGAAAACCCCAAAACTCTCGTTGCACAACCCATAACGGTCACCTTTCACAAAAAAAAGGCCTCGTATGCTGCGGAGTGTGCAGTAGATGTGGCGTGGAGACTGTGTGAAAAAACGTTCAGGCTGAGGAATGCCACTGGTCACCTGAACCCTGCTAAACAGCCTTCAAAACGAGCCTCGCAGAAATGTCCAGATGAAGCAGCGGCTTCAGCAGAAAGCTCTATCGATGTCAAAAACCCAAGTCTGAACTGCAGAATAACGGCTAGCTTATTACCCAATCGCGGTCAAGTAGCGGCCTGCACCTGGACACTGCATATCTGATCATGCTTCGCATCTTCCTCTCTCTCCAAAACTACACCCATGCCTCTTACTGCTTGCATATGATGCATTGAGCTGTGTTTGGCAGGTGGGACAGCATGAAGGGTGAACTGCATCGCCGAGCGAGTCACACAACATCTGTCCCTCTTGCCTCCAACATTCATACATGCACCAAGCGCCAACCTCATGCTATACTGAACGGCATCCTGCTCGAAGCCCTCCCTGCACATGGCTAGTGATGGACAGAGTGGGGTTTCGCTTCTGAGTCAGTCTCGTAAGCCCACTTATCTGTATCCTTCCAAACAAGCAGAAGGTGCATCCAGCTTCGTGTTTTTGACAGACTGGATAAGAACTGGCTCCCGGTAGAGACGCCAACATACTGTACCATATACTCATGAAAGCCAAACTCTCCTTTCTCATGATACCCAGGAAATCACCCGCAATCCTGATGAGCATCAAAAAATCAGGTTGCACCTCGACAGACTTGGATGGCTTTGGAACCTCCGGCTTCCGAGGCGTCTCTGGTGTCGGCAAGGCATTGGGCAAAGAACCTGGCTGTTGTGGTGGGCTACACGAGTCCTTTTGCGGGGGTTATAGGGGTTATAGGGAGGGGATACATAAGATTTAGGGCTAAGGGCTTAGTCATGGTCTAGAATTTTCCGAAATTAAGGGTAATTTTTTGGGGGTAACTAGAATAAGAACTATAGTTTTGGGGGTCTACAATGGGGTGAGGTCCCCCTATTTAGGTACCATTCCCGCACTTCCACCCACATGTCTTGTATACAAACGCACCATGCTTGTACGAGACACATACATGTTCGGTGAAGATGCATGTAGCATATCAAATATATATATATATATACATATATATATATATGTATGCCCCTGCACAGCGGCATGCACTTTCGCACAATGCGTGTCTCATGTCCATAGATGCGTTCATTGGACTGATGCATGCATGCAGCATGCTCATTGCTATCATCATCATCATCATCATCATGGTCATCGTCACTGTTGATGATCTTCTTCATCATAACCTCTTCTCCTAAAGAGTATGGCAGACGGAACTTCTTCTGTTGCAATACATCCAATTCTTGTTCATCGCCGGTATCAGCATCAAATCCACCATCATCGCAGTCAAAATCAGTCATACTGCGAGTATTGCACATCAAGTATCATCATTTCACACCCCCCCCCTCTGGACCCCCAGAAAAGGCCATCCCGGTTTTGCTTTTTCAGGCCTCCCACGCCCCCCCCACAGC
>CAJNIZ010030424.1:3993-28978 GCA_905231905.1 Symbiodinium pilosum
TTAGTCATCATGTGGAGTCTACATCTATACAAGTGCATTAAGGACATCTACACTACTTGTGGGACTATATGAAAAATTATGTTAAACATGCTCAAGGTTTCTGTACTTCCTAGAGCCCAAAAGCAACAAACAATTCATGGACTGCTCAAGAAGAGTGGCTTTCAGCAAAACCCCTAATCCCTATAATCCCCTCTATAAACCCAGTTTCCATTTCATTTTCCATTTTCTTTTCCATTTGATTCTCCATTATTGTGGGTGATATACCCCAAAATGGTACCCCTAATTTTGGGAAACGCCCAAATCTACAAGGAAACCCCCATATAGCTCAGGGCTCAACAGGCAGAGGATGCTCGGGCAGGTTGGCGCCTAGGAGCGCCTGCACAAGTTGGAAGTGGCTCTAAATAGGGTTTGGTGTGATAATGGGGTAGGGTTTAGGAGTTTAGGGAATACGGTTTAGGGTTTGGGATTTAGGGTTTAGAGTGGTTTGGGGTTTAGGGTTCAGGGTTTAGGGGTCTCCAATCTAGGGTTAGTAGTATGGGCCTCTAGTACGCGCCCTTAGGCCTCTTCGGGGGATTCTAGGGACCCTTAAAGGTACGTAAATAGTATCCAGTAGGTATAGAAGGATCCCAGGGTGGTTCCAACCTTAGATCTAAGACGCTTTGGGGTCATAATGGGGTAGGGTTTGGGGAGTAGGTTTCTTGGAGGGTCAGGAGGACTTAGTAAGTGGGTTAGGATAACTAGGGTTACTATATGGGTTATGGGGGTTATTCACCTACTTACTAAGTCCCCCTGACCCTCCAAGTTGGGATTTAGGGTTTTGGGCTTGGGGATGGGTCATGGGGGTATTCAGGGACATATTATCCAAATACTGGAGGATCTAGTGGAAAATTAGATGGAAACTGTCGTTATAGGGTTAATATATAGGGATTACCGTAATGTAGGGGCCAATTCATCACCAATATGATTTTGATGTGAAATTGAGGCACCGGATACTATAATTGCACAAGGGGCATAGGACCATGATGTTGGTAATTCTTTCAGCCTCCACATCATACGTTTTTTGCTTGCCGCATTTGCACACCAAACCAATGTCTAACTAAGGTGAGCCATAATCTAAACTCCTAGTAACTAGTATCCCCCCTTAATAACCCCCTTTAAGGAGTTTAGACTATAGCTCAGGCGAGCCCCTGATTTTCGGGTTCCCAATCAGCTCCTGGGTCAGACGTCGTCTTTCAAGGTTTAAGGTTCCTCGGAAGCCGTCCAACGGTACTAATGATTGTAGTAGTAACAATAATCATAAAAGCAATAGTACATAGAAAAGAAACAATAGAAATAACAACGGCAGAAATAGCAACAGTCGTACTACTAATAGCAATAGTAATAACATTCCAAACATAAGAATACAAATCATAATAAAGATAACAAGTAATACAAGTAATAACACTAGTAGTCATAATAATAATCATACGAGTAATAGTACTTCCTTTGCAACTGGGCCTTGCCCTTCAAGTCCGACTCTCTTCTGGGCAGAGGGGAAAACTGCGGCGCCACCAATGGGCCCTGGCAAGCACGTGATCGTTGTGCGCATCTCTCTACTATCCCAATATAACCCCGTAGACTATATAGTAGTTTCCATCTTATTTTTCCAATATAACCCCATATGCTATATAGTAGCTTCCATGTTATTATCCCAATATAACCTCATATACTATATAGCAGCTTCCATCTTATTATCCCAATATTACACCCACTTACTATATAGTAGCTTCCATGTTGCTATCCCAATATAACCCCCATGCACCCTATAGTAGCTTCCATGAAAGCCCAGAGAGGCAGCCGACTAAACATAATGGGGCAGTCCTTAGGTGGATCCCCCACCCAGTAATAGGGACTCTAAGGGATTATACGGATTATATTAGGGCCCTCTTATATTCCTAAACCCTAAACCGTGTGGCTCACTACCATTACAGGGTGGGGGGGTCCTCCTAAGGCAGTGCATTTTCTGTCCATCGTTGGCAGGAGCGAATGCGGTGAGACGGCACCTGCAGGACCTTGCCCGCACTCAGCAACAACAGTAATAATCATAATCACAATAAAATACTGATAGTTATAATGGTAGTAATGATGATAGTAATACTAATAGTTATAATGATAGTGCTTAAATGCTAATAGTAGTAATAATAATAAAAGCAAGCCATTAAGGATGGCGAGTCAAAGGAATCGGGAGGTGCGGTCGCGTCGTTTTCCGTCGGGCCACCTGCCACCGCAGATACTCACGGACGGCCCCATTTCGGGAGACAGGTCTATCTTGAGCAGAGCTCAGAACTGCAAAGCCGACCATGTGCTGTCTAGAACAGGGCAAGTGCAACAGACTCGATGACATTCAATGACACAATGTTTTTGAGCTCATCATCCGGCTTTCACATCGAAGGCCCTGATTGCTGCGCCGTACACCAGTTTCTATAATCCCGAATATAATCCCAGTTTTCATTTCATGTTCCATTATTTCTTTCATTTCCCATTGTTGGGGTTAAGTAATAGATAATATCCCTTAACTCTACACCCTATGCCTGACTGCAGCCACCAGCCCAATGTCGGGCATGCCCATCTCCCGAAGAGCCTGCCAGGAATATTGGGATTGTACAGGCTATATAGAGTTTGTGTAGGAATTATAGGGAATACATTGAGGTTCTATTGGGATAATGGAAAATAAAATGGAAACTACTATTTAGGGTTTACGGCTTGGTGGCCAACTGCCTGAACAACACTCGGTAGTTTCTATAAACAGCGGGACCCCAACATAGACCCCCAAGTACTACAAACCTGATAATGGGACTCCCAAAATTTGTCCCTAACTCTGGGAAACGCTACACCCTATGACCCCTGCAGTCAGGAGCACTGCCAGGGTCAGGGGTCGAGGCACACAGGGGAACTAACAGGAATTTGCATTTAGGGATATGACCCCAATAATGGAAAATCATCTGGAAGAGAAAATGGATGATGAAACGGAGACTGGGAGTATGGAAGGCTTTATGAGGAGGCAAGTCCATAAGTCCAGAATTCGCAGAAGGCTGCTGCCGTAAGCATTGTTCAACCCCTCAACCCTAAACTCTACATCCCTAAGCCCTGAACTCAAAATCCCCGAGCCCTAAACCCTACCCTACCTGCAAAGCCACAGCTCCGCGTTTGCAGGTGGGCTGGGCATGTTCCAAGTGGACCTGGGTACATGCAATCTGCTTCATTCCGGGAATAATGGAAAATCAAACGGAAGATGACATGAAAATTAGTGTTGTACAGGGCTTATATAGGGTTACCAGGGATGCATGACCCCCATCGTGGAGAATCACATGGAAAAGAAAATGGAAAATGGAATGAGCACGGGGAATTATAGAGTGGTTTGCAAAGAGCTATGGCAGCTACCTCGGAACTGGGCAACAGCAAGACAGATTAGCAGCACTTGGAGCAGCGAGCGGAATAACTGCAACTGCGTCAGCTACCTAGGCTTTAGCAAGCCCATCTCAGCCACGTGCATTCATGTCCTCAGATGCCTGTCAGGGCCCCTAATATTAAATACTCCCCATATATTTCAATATACCACAATGGGGAGTATTTAATATAGAGGGGGGGTGGGTGGTTGAACATTAGGGTCAACCGGAGATGCATACGGCGCACGCGGCATGGTTCCAAAACAGGGCAGACATCCCCTTTGCAGGACCTGAGTCCTGATCAGCATGTATGTATATTTGGTAGTTTCCCAAAATAGGGGGATCCCAATATAGACCCCAATATATTACAGTCCTTATTATAAGGACCTTTAAAATGGTACCCCCCGATTTTGGGAAACCCCCAAATCTCTATAATCCCCTATATAAACCCAGTTTCCATTTCATTTTATTTTCTCCATAGTAGTAGGTACCCCTAATTTTGGTAAACCCCCAAACCGCAAACCCTAAACCCTAAACCCCCCTATTTTGGGAAATCCCCACTTATATGTATTCAGATCCCAACCGGCCTGATCGAGGTCTGACTTGCATTGCGGCACCTCCTGGAAGTTTGCCTACAAGCGAATGTCAGCAAGCTGTGAAAAATTCTGGATCACCTTCTGGGCTCATAAGAGAGCGAGGACTGTGCTCTCCCAGTGGAATCAGAGAGGGTTCCAATAAATTTAGGCCCCAATATATACACGGGAATACGTTTTCCCACAATCAAAAGTACCCCCCCAAAAGGTGCCCCTAATTTATGGAAACCCTAATGATATACCTAGGTATATAAAATCGTGTATGATCCCCGTGTCCATTTCTTTTGCCATCTTTCTTGTCCATGTGATTCTCCATCAAGGAACCCCGGATTAATGGGAACCCCCATAAAGAGATGGCCCTTATATAGCCCCAAAGAAAAAACAGTCCTCACAAAAAAACACTAAGTGCGAGGAATCCTTAGTCTCTGGAACCCCAAAGACAGGTGGAATGGAGACTAGAAGGCCTCGGCTGCTGCCGTTGCTCGTTGGCAGTTGCCCTCTTCATGCGCCACTTGCACCTCTAAGGGCTTAGGGTTTGGGGTTTTACCTTTCATCTTACCAAGCGGGTACCCACATCTAGCACTCATATAAGGCTTGTATAAGGCTGGGGCCCAAATGAGGTCTATACATGGTTTAGGCACTGGGGACTATACCAAGGCTCGTGGACCCACATAGTGAGATCCCGCCAAAACCCAAACCTTCCCCCACAGAGCAAGGGAGAGACCCTGGGGTTTGTGATTTTGAAGGTTTGAGATTAACATAAACTCTACACATCCCTATATAACTCTTCCATGATCCCCGTATACCATTACAGGTTCTCTTTCAAGGACCCTAGAGAGATTGGCCAGGAGAGGGATCTAACACCTTTCGCTGACACTGCCTGTAAACAACCACCCAAAAGCTTAAGACCCCTGCGTTGTGAACCCTACATACCCATATGTAGGGCCCACATGACTCCCTAAACCGAATTATAGGGTAGGTTGTCAAAATTATGGTCCTGCTTTGGGTTCCCACTAATGCTGCGCTCAGCTGGATTTCGGCGCTCTCTTGAATGTATTTCGACGCCGCTCAGAGCTTTTTCAGGCCATTGTCTGGAAGACCCTCCTTAATACCCCTAAACCCTAAACCTCATTTTCTATCCCCAGAGCCCTTAGAGGCGAAAGTGCTTCATATTGAGGACGCCTATTCCTAAGTTTCTGGGGCCTCTACTGTTACGGGGCCCTCAATCTTTCGCAGTTTTGCCACCCTTCCATACGTCCATGAAGGCTCCGAAATCAAGCCCGAAACCAGGACCCTATGGCCTTGTGGAACGCCTCACGGAGCTTTGTGGCTGAAGATTCGGCGGAAGCTGCCTGCGCAGAGTCAGTGTCATCTGGGTTGCAGCTAAGTGGCACAAATGAAGCCACCGTAACAGGGATATACGCTAAGTAATATGGTCTGCCCATAATTAATTGGAACAGAATTGCCGTTCTTTAGCAGAAATCTCAACATTGTAACCCATCGCTTCTAAGTTTTCATGACTATTGCTAGCTTGGTTGTGATGGTTCTGCCAGCACGACCCGCGTTGAGGATTTTCCGCATGTGTCAGCTTAGCGCCGTGCCTGCTATCGGATTCATGATGCGTTCAACGCTATGGGCCCTAAGTCCCTGAATATGGATAATGACTGTGTGACAAGTACCAATTATACGCGGACTAGAACGACTAGAACCACCCTGAACCCTCCCAACCAGGCATCCAATAGTTGAGACGTCCAGTCACCTAGACCGATAACGAAATGTAACTGCTAGAAATCTCCTGGAATACCATACTTCTAGGGAGACTGAAGCAGGAGCTGGCCTTCACATGAAGATCATCGAGCAGCCTTGGGCAACTTTTGACTGTTGGGCGGCTTTTTCTGTTGTAGCGCGGTCTTTGGGTTTGGGGTTGCAAACTGTAAGGGGAATGGAAAAGAAAATGCAAACTACTATGCTACGGAGCGTTGTGGTATAGGGTTTAAGGATGTTACCCCGCATAATGGACCATCAAACAGAAAATTAAATGGAAACCCGATAACCGAGATTGAGACCAACTGCAAGAAGTTGGGGGCAAGCTGTGCGGCCCGGATTAAGCCATGACACTTGTCCAGCTTCATCTTTTCTTTTTCGTACTTGTCGAAGAGGGGATTCAGGTGGTCGTTTACCTGGGTTGCGGTTGAAGAACTTACGTTCACTTGCCAGGGTATGGGCATATAGTAGATAACAAAGTTTCCTTATTGTGCTACTAACTTAATCTGAGCTCCTTACGTAACATCAACCCAGCTACCCGCGCATTTTCTCTGTGCCACTTTGTGCCCAGGAATGTGAGGAGTCCTGGATTGGAAAGCAGGTAATTAAGCAAAAGACCGTCCTGGCAGCCTTAATTGGGAATGTATGGGAATGTTGAATACTTAGGCCCTAATAGCGGCTAGGTGGAGGGTCTAGGTAATTGGGAAGGCGGAAGTATATTACAACGACAGTTGAGTGGGATGATACAGGTTGGGTACTGCCGCCACACACGTGAAGAGCTATAATAGGGGTCATATTGAGGGCTATGTCTATGTATATATGTCTCTTTACATAACCATATGCTAATCCATATCCATCTCTTATTGTGCCAGTGCCTAGGACCTTAAACCGTAAACCTTCAACCCCATCGACCCTAAACCCTGAACACTATAGCCTAAACCCTAGACCCTAAATCCTAAATGGGGCTAAGGGGCTACAAAAGGACTCCATGCCATCAGTCTCAATAACCCTCGGGGTGATCGGGCTTAAAAGGTTCTGGATTATATACGAATTATATAGGGATTTTACAGGATTATAGAAAGTAATATAGGGATTGTGTAGGGATTCTACAGGGTTATGTAGGGTTATATCGGGATCATACAGGGACTGCATAGGGCTATTGTATAGGGATTGCGTAGGGTTATATAGGGATTATATGAATATATAGCGTGCAGGAGCTTGAATCAAGTCATCAGTAAACGGCTAAAGGTGGAAACATGATTTTTAAGTTCAAGGAACTTATGTAACTACATGGCCTCCGTTTCCATATCACTGTCCGCGTGTTCACCATTCATTTGACGGCAACACACGCCTTTCAGCCCTAAACCATGAAACCCTCTCCATCAAACCCTGACCCGATTAAACCCCAAACCATAAAGCATAAACCCTGTCATCCCCGAAGTTGTTCCAGGCTCCTTTCTCGCTCTCCTCCGCCTCACGCGACATTGCTTTTTGGCTCTCCTTGTCAAATGCCAATAGCTAGCAAGGAATGAAGGAATAGGGTATGAGGCCCAAAGAGGGATTTAGTGGTGGGCGACCCCACTACTTTTGGTGGACAAAACCCTTCATGACCCTGTCTTTCAACCCTGGGAATCATGGTGGTAGACAAGAGTCGCCGTAGGATCACACAAGATTTTGTGCATCAACTGTGCAGGGATCCTTTCCTCCAGCCCCTGCAAGCCACCTGTTTAGGGTTGAGGGTTGGGTACCAAACAAAGAAACTGCTTGCTCCAAGTGGAGCCGTCACTCAGCTGACTGCAAACCCTATGCTCCAAGCCCAGCTGCAACTGAGGGTCAGGGTTGTGGAGGGTTCCCGGCATGCACAAGCAGGCTTCATTGTTCTCCGTCTGTCCTCTGAGACCTGTGGAAAAAGCGACAGCTGCGGCACCAAGGTTGGGTGATAAACGATCCCACCACATATTAACCTAGTTGGGGTTTAGGGTTTTATATATTATGGTACTATACTGTGAGGGTTCAGTATGAGGAGCGGTGGGAGAGGGGGTTGTAGTCAGAGGGTCGGTAAAAGCCAGGCTACTGGCCCTAGAGAGCCAAAGGGAGCCCCTGGTACTTTTTCGAAGGTCGCTCTCAAGCCTATGCCTTGTTGGGCTGAGTAGGTTCTTACATACCTGATAGAGCTTAGTTGGGGCCCCATCCTTTCATAGTGACTCTCTGTAATAATGACCACGAGGGATAATGGTTATTGTATTATATGAGGGTCTTCTTATACATCTTTTCTGCCACTATTAAAGCAGGATGGGGGGGGTACACCTACGAAAGAGCTTTCAAAGGACTCAAACCTTTTGTCTTGGCTGAACAGCTGGTGTTCATTCAGAAATTACCTTGGTTTTAGGTGAATCTTCGGAATCTTCGGGGGCTCGTCATATCCAGAGCCCTAAACCCTACATATCTGATCTAGCCCTAAATAAACCTGCTTAAACCCGATATTCCCCTTCTAATCCCAGTCGTGCTGGTTAAAATCCAATGAACCCCAGGGAAAGAATGCGGACTGCCTTCGGCTCCTGCCAACCTCGGCTTGCACGGCAGAAGTGCAAACAGCGGGATAAACAAGGTAAGTTCAATATAAACGGTATAGCTATGATATAACTATACCATAACCCTTCATCCTAAACTCTAGCTTAAAAGGGTTACATGGGTTGAAGCTATAAGCACTACACTCCCCCCCCCCCCGCCCGCGATAGCACATCATCGAACGAAACATCATGATATAACTGGGTGTATGCATTTTGACGGTGGTGTTTTTTGCGATCAGGGGAAGGGATTAGTAATGGAGGAGCTGACCGGTATCAACACATGTTACTTATGGACATCCTGAGGGGATTCCAACCCTACTTGGAGGGTCGGGGGGGATTTAGTAAGTAGGTTAATAACGGGGATAACTAGGCTTACTATATGGATTGTAGGGGTTAGTAACCTACTTAGTAAGTTCCCTGACCCTCCAAGTAAACTTTAAAGATTTGAACGTCGAAGCTTTAGTTTAGCATGAGGCCTCGTCTTAATGAGCTGTTGGTTGTTCAATGGGCGACAACCTTGGGGCAATTCTTGTTCAATGAGGCAAAGTCAAAAGGTTTGGGACAGGTCTCGATTCAAAGTCCGCAGCTTCTTTGGAAACTTGCCACCATCCTCCAGATATCCCCAGTCTCAGTTTCATTGTAGAATTCCTTTTCTATTTGATTCTCCACTGTTGAGGTAAAATCTCCCTAAAACCTAAACCCTAAATACTAGTGTCCATTTTCTTTTCCATTATCCCTATCTAACCTCTAGATGTCCCCCATATTAACCCTATGCTAACCCTTATCATCAGGTCTCAAGAGCTGCAGATAAGAAACTTGTCAAACAAGTCCTCGTTGGCTTCCTTGGTCACTCTGCTTTAGGACCCCCCACCCACTGTAAGGGATAAACGCAACTATAGTGGGTCCCCTTATATTCTATTCTCGCACAGGGTGGGGAGTCCACCTAAGCTCTACTTGATTCTGCTCAGCTCTGAATGGGGGAAGGGGAAACAAGCATCAGGACGGGGAGCACTGAGGACTACCATAGTGACGCATTCTGCCATGAGTTTGGGGCTTTGGGAAACTAAACCCTAAACCTGAGACTTAGGTCGGTCGATCGTGCAGAACTGGGCACAAAGATGGGATTGAGGCGACTTGGCTTTTGGAACCCAGGGGTAGTGGGATGTAGTATATTGGGGTTATATCGGGGCTATATGAATTCTGCACGCAAGGCGGCAAAATCACAGTTGAGCTGCGGAAGGCACGTCATCGTTGACAGGCACAGGAGGCGGGCTTTCAATTCCCTCCTGGCAGCAGGCTTCTCCAGTCATACCTATACTAGCCCCGCTTCAATTACATGCTCCATTTTAATTTCCATTTGGTTCTCGATGATGAGGGGGTGATATATGCCAAAATCATAAACCTTAAATAGCCGCTTCCATTCTCCCAGTGCCCCTACATGACCCTAAATTTCCGCATATCAGTGGACTCCAAGGATCAGACCAAAGGCCCTTCATTGGACTCTTACAATACTCTCTCTATATATATATATGGTAGATATTTCATTTCTTTTAGGGGGGTGGGTGGAGGTTTTAAAATTCAAGGGGAGAAGATTCTTTGCATGCAGGCAGGCCTTCACCAACTCCTCGTTGATTTGGTTCCTTTGCTTCCTGCAGAATGCTATGCTGTGGTATATTCTAGTAGATCATCGTATATACTATATAGTATACTATAGCATATGACATTTGATAGTTATATTATGGAACCGAGATCTTTTTATCCGATGCTTAAAGCTCAGTCTGGAAGGCATCCTCCTAGTCTGGTAAACGGGACCTGGTAGCCCCCACTTTGCCCTACGTGATACTGAAATGAATCGAAAATCAAATATCCCTATAGGGGATATTTGGGTTAGATTGTGGTTATATTTGGATAATGGAAAATAAAGTGGAAAATATCGGAAACTACTATTTATTTAGGGTTTAGGCTTCGTACTCACCCCCAAAACGGGACAACCTCATTTTCAAAAACTCCCATATGTCTGATCACTGAGCCAAGGATCTTGAAGCTCATGAAGAAGCTTGTGCCATAGTCTGGTGCAACCAGAGCCGCGAGACCAGGAGGAGCCATTGCAGCTATGCCAATGATTGTTCTTGGAGGCAAACCCTAAACCCTACGCCCTAAACCCTAACCGTGTTGGGAGACTTCCCTGCATTGGGAGGGGCTGCAAGTGAAGCACCTGGAGTTGCCTGCATCTTGGCACTGGTTGATTTAGCTGGACAGTAGGGGTGTTATGCAGCTGGCATGAGCAAACCAAGAACCTGTGAGGTTATCCTAACCCCTACAGTACTCCCCTAAATACTTCCCTAATTATCTAAAAATCTGTAAGGAGTTTCGACTATAGCTCACATTATGGTTTAGGGCTGAAGGTTGCATTCATTGCCAGCCTTGCCAAGCTTCTGTTTCTGCAGGCGGCGGTGCGCATTTACTACACGCCCTTCATCTGAGCCATAGTCTAAACTCCTAGTATCCCCCTTAATATGCCCTATAGTAGTCCCCTATATAATCACCTATATAACCCCCTTCAAGGAGTTTAGACTATAGCTCATTTGACCCGCAAGGTAAGCCGGCCCCACGAAATTGGACGGAGCATCCTCAGGCAGGCATAACCTCAGCTGCTGCAGTTGAACCACTCCGGAAGAGTGACATGAGCTATAGTCGAAACTCCTTAAAAGGGGGTGATATAGGGGATTCTATAGAGGAGTACTATAGGGGTGATTAATTAAAGGGGATACTAGGAGTTTAGACTATAGCTCACATCTACGGCGCCACCTTCAACTCATGAAAAAAGGCTGAGACCTTTCACAGCAGATTTGACCATCTTCAGTACCCTGCATGGCTTCTGCAACTAAATGGTGCGGCCAAGGGGCTGCGTGCACATAGCAAAGCCCATGGCGCAAACAGGCGCTTTGGGCACTTCTGTATGACTTGCGAGTGGCCATGCTTCAGAGTAGGTGTGAATAATGAGTAGAGTGTTGCGGTGCCTGCATATTCAGCTCTGGCAAGCCGAGGCCTCTTGCGCTTTTCATGAATAAGTTCAATGCTGTAGCTTCGAGCCAGGAAGTAGCAAAGATTCATGCAACGTGTTCATTGTCAGTCTTCAGAAGCACGACTAGCCAGGGGCTGCACTGGAGGTTGCCTGCAAAATCCTGCCCTGATGTAACCCTGGGGCAAAGCCCAATAATGGAGAATATTGGGCATATATAGGGATAGTGGAAAAGAAAATGGAAACTACTCTAGTATATTGGGGTCATATATAGCCACTGATGCTCTCTTTCTGGCACTTGTGAGGGACAAGGCGAGCTTCGGCCCCTCGTCACATGCCGCCAGCCAGTCCCTGACTTCGTCCACTTCTTCCTGGAACCTGGCGCGTGTCTGTGACTGAGGCTGAAAAGGACAGCATACCTACAGGATGAGGACATTGGAGTAATGTCAGGGTTAGAATGGGGCTATATTGGGATAATGGAAACAAAAATGAAACTGCTATTCGAGGTTTAGGGCTTACGACGAACTGCCTAACACACAGCACAGGGCTTCACTGCACAACGCACTATGGAAAGTTGCTGCGAGAGGGGAGACCCCACCGTAGACCGCAAATTATGGTAATCCCTAGTATAGGAACCACCAAAAAAGGGACTGCTGACTGTTGGAAACCCCCAACTGAAGAATTCAGTCAAGCAGCTTTGGATGTAGCCACCGCCAGGTCAAAGAAATGCGAGGCAGGGAAACCTTGGGTACCTGCTGGCAGAAGCGGACGGGTCCTTTTTCAGGGCTTCAGGGTCTCTATATAATGGGAACCATAGTTTATTGGGATCTCTGAAGCGTCCCCTATTTTTGAAAGCTCCCATGTTGCATGGGATGGTCCCCTTAATAACCGCTATACTACTCCCCTATATAACCCCCCTTAAGAAGTTTAGATTATAGTACACATTTCCAAGCACTAGCTCACTGTCTGGTCCGGCCTCGTGGCCGTACAAGAAGCGCGATTCGCGCTCCAAGCAGATGACCGTGCCGGCGCTCTCCTGCACCTGCACCAGCGCTTGGGCCGTCTTCTCTACTTGTTCTCTGTCGTCCAAAACCACGGTAGCAACACCCAGTAACGACTTGATGGGAAAATGACGGCGGCTGCCCAACAGGCTTCATTTTTGGAGCATCATAGGCCAAATGACTTTACTAAGGGTCAGATGGCCATGCCCAGGACGACGGGTTCCGAAAGAAGTGCGGGCATAGCGAGAAACTTTGGTCAGAATAGGCGGCGCAATGTGGTGGGGGATGCTAGGCACAAATTCCCTGGCGGGAACTCATGGAATCAGCAACTTCTTCTGACAAAAACATCAGTCTCCCAAGGTTGGAACCACTGCAGCGCAAGCGCTGCCCGCATTATCGCGCAGAGAGACTTTATGCACCTACGTACATGCATGTGCATCTACTTGCTTGCTTATTTCCATGTATTGCTTTTGACACCTAATGCTTTTAGGTCCAGAGCCCAAATCACCAGAAGGGGCTGCCTGGTAGTGGGCGGCTGCACCACCTGCAGATTGGAATTGTTGCGATCGCTGACACTCTACCTTAATCTACCAAGACCTAAGTAGGTTTGGGTAGGTTAAGTTATAAGAAGAAAATCCCACGGCCGACCCCACTATGAGATCCGTATCCACATGCATCATTTTTGCGCATATCCAAATCCCTGCCTGTGATGGTTGCCTATATTCCCTACTTAGAAGTAGCTAATCCGCTATATGTGTAGAATTGCAAAGCATTTGCAACCCTTGTTGGCCATGTGCACTAACCTTTTGACTGAGCCCCAGTCGATCTAAGTAATTACAGTCGCTGGTCCTTTTAGCCAGTCGGGATCCTGCCATTTACCAGCAGGATAGCCTGCACATCTGTAATCTGTTTAGGGTTTAGGGTTTAGGGTTAATCTATGTGGGGTCTAGGGTTTGGGCTTAAACAAGAGTCAAACAGCCCTGAACCCAAAACTTGTTGAGAACCTGGAGCCTGCATGAATGCCAGACCTCTCAGCCAACTGCTGCACCCATGTGGGCGCGCGAAATGGGTGCTGCGCGTACCCAGTAGCCACTAGATAATACGCAAACTATATAGCTATACACAGCCGCGAATATGAACCCCATCAGTGGAGGCACTTCCGAATCTACACCCTGAACCCAAACTTCAAATTTCAGTCGGTGGACTATCCCCTAAACCCTAAACTTTTTTACGCAAGCCGGCAGGGCATCCAGCCTTTTTAAAAGGCAAGCTTCGGCTTGCAATCTGGCGAGCTTCTTAGAAACCCTGCGGCTAGACTCTCGAGCTAGGTAGGCATACAAGCCTTGTATGTCCTCAGGACATGCTGTTAAAGAGGGGTAGTTGGGTTTTAGGCTTAGGGGTTCAGGGTTTCTGAAATTAGGACTACCATTGGGTGTCCCAATGATAAAGATACTAAATAAAATGGTTGCTTGGGGTCTATATTCGGGTCCGTTATCTATACGAATACGTAAATTACGGGAGACTACAAGACATTGCCTGGTTATATTGTCCCCCTTAAGTAGACAGAATATGGGGGTATATGGGGATCATCTTATGGTTTTGGAGAATTTCATATTCTATCTACTTCAGGGGGACTGCGTGCCTTGGGTTTCCCCTACCTAGCTTCCGAGTCCTGGGGGATGCCAATGGCTAGCATGGAAACGTCAAGAAACACCTTTTTCATGTCTAGTTCAAGTTATCCCCATCTACAACTACGAAGCAAAACCCAGAACAGTCTTCAGTTGATGTACAAAGCGCACGACTCTGGTTACCAGAGAGTTTGGCGCATGGTTGAAATTTTGATAATTCGAATTCCGGCAGAGCCTTACTCACTCATGGTGTACCCAGGATCCGCCTTTCCTGCCCGCGGCCGTCTCAGATACACTCTGCCAATTTGATTCAGTGTTGCAACCAAGCCAAGCTGGGTTGCAGTGGATACTAAGTCGAACTTCACCCTCCAGCCAATGAGCAAAATCAACAGCACCTCAGCCTCTCCATGCGTGATTTCAGCTACTCAAAGGATGGAATTGTGGTCCCCTGCTATGGGCCCTTAATCCGGGGTCCATATATACCATTTATATATGATCACATGTCCTATAACCCCACAGATCCGATTGAGAACCAGTAGTTAGGACTCAGGAAACAAGTAAGGGCCCATATGAGAGACCCATGGTTAAGACCTTAGAGAGACAGGAGGCAGAGGATCTGTGCTTATGCCAACGCCCTGCGCGGCGCCTGCGCAGATCTCCAATGCCGGCTCACTTGTCCGCCCGATAAAACTCAGTTGCTGGCATGTGAAACCCACAGGATGCAAAGTACTAAAAATGCACATGATGCGTCTGGCGACATGATGCGTCTGGCGACATGATGCGTCTGGCGAAGATGTCCGTCCACTACACACACACACACTGCAATGTAGACAAAGCTGTTGGCAACACTTGCCTGCCCTGTAGGAAGACTTCCATCTTCCCCTGCGCAAACTTTTCAATCATAGGACCCTCCCCCGACTACAGTAGTGAACCCCCGCGACCCGAACAATATTTCTCCCCGTATACATGATGGTCCCATACAGGGGGGAGGGGTGTGTTTAATCCCCAATCCATGGTATATAAGAGCCCAGGGCCCTTTGATGTACAGTTTCTTTGCCTTTTGATTCTACAAAAACTTGTGGTTATAATACCCCTAAAGCCTAAACCCATAGTTATGTACCCCTAAACCCTAGGCCCATAATATATACTACCCCTAAACCCTAGACCCATTATTATATACCCCTAAAGCCTAGACCCTAAATCCGAAAGCTGCTGCCAACTGACGCCAAGCCAGCCCCCTGCAGCCGCAGTATAATTTGTGAGCCCGCAGGTGGAGTGGACCCAGCCCGTTGGCAGCACCATCATCTCCTGAGTGGTTTAGAGCTCACCCTAAACCCTATAGTCCCCCTTAAGTAGATAGAATATGGCTTTGGGTAAATTATAATAAGATCCCCATATACCCCATATTATATCTACTTAAGGAGAGTTTGGGGTTTAGGGCCAGTGGCCCTTCATCCGGTTGAGGTCCAGCAGATAGGATTAGGGGAACAGTATCAACTCCAGCCAAATCCACCCCCTATGTTCCGCTTATTGTATAACGGTACCAGGTTGGGTGGGTATTGGTTGGTTCGGGGCTGGGAGGTTTTAGCAATAGGGGGAGAGGAATAACAAAGCTCCCCGGGCATGGAAATTCTTGCAAGACGTTCCCCGGCTAACGTTGAAAATGGGGCCCTCACAAGCCCTCACACCCCCACATATGGTAGTTTCCCAAAATAGTGGGACCCCAATGTAGACCCCAAAATACTATAGTCCTCATTATGGGGATCCTCATAAGGGTACCCCTAATTTTGGGAAACCCCCGTATATGCATGTTTGGGGTGAAGGTGTTGCAACCATGCGGCGCCCGGCGCCAAGATGCACGTGTCCGTTCCTGGCCTAAGAAGAGGCACCGAGGTGTCGCACCAGACCGCAGGTTTATAGTCCCGCTTAAGTAGATAGAATATGGGGTATATGGGGATCTTATTATCATATACCCAAAGCTATATTCTATCTACTTAAGGGGGACTATACCGCAGAGGGAGAGCGTCGCCTCCAACTTTCAATTCTAAGGCGCTCGTATTCAGTTGTCATTCGCAATCTTACTATGAGGACAACCAAACATGGACCCCTGAAACCCCCTCATACAGTGAATAGTGTAGTTTCCTTCAAGTGGTAGCACTTCAGGCTGATCTCCCGCTACTTTGGGCTACACTTGCGAAGCCCAGCGACGGAGGCTCCACCTGCAACATGGGAGGTTTTGGATTTAGGAATAGGGTTTGGGATTTAGGGTTAAGGTTCAGGGACAAGAGCTCATGCAGTTGGCCGCTGATCAGGTTCCTAAACGGCACATCACCCTTAAGACGGGGACCTTTTGCAAAAAGGAGCCCCCAATCTTTGGAAGCCCCAATAACTATTTAATAGGTTGGGGGCATCGGAATATCTACCACACCTCAAGAAACCTGGCCCACCTCTTTAGGGGCACCCCCACACCATATTAAAGACTACGAGCATAAATTAAGGTTGGCAGGAGGCACCCACTGCAATCCCCTTCGACCTACAATAAAAAAAAGTATCTTTCGTACTCCAGGGTGAGAGCCCCCCTTAAGTAGATAGGATATGGGGTAGATGGGGGTCTTAATATAATATACCCGAAGCCATATTCTAACTACTTAAGGGAGACTATAAGGGGATAGAAAAGTAAATTTCCCGTGACAGCTTCCTGCCTGCTTGAGCATGGCGCAGCCATTAGGATGAGCAAATACCGTGCCGTCAGGAAGTACAGGCGCACCACCCCAGCCCTCAGGTGGCTTCGAGAACTAGTGGCTTTCTGATAGGGATTATCTAGGGATAATGGAAAAGAAAATGGAAACTATAGGCATAGGGATTATAGGTATTTATATTTGGATTATGTCGGGGTTATATAAGGATAATGGAAAAGAAAATGGAAGCTACTGTGGCTTGCTGCTTGCATGACGTGTTAACATTCTAGCTGGGGGTGCCAACAAGGCTGCCCCACTGCCAAGCTTGGTTCAGTTGAGTTGCCATGGAGCCATCGTCGCTATCGCCTTCCGGCGCCGTCCTCCGTGGGTTGGCAGATCCAATCAAACACACACCCCAAAGCTTCAAATGTAGCAGCTGACAGGATTGGCCGTTTAGGATATCAGCTGCTACTAGAAGCCCCTATGCCTGGTCTGGCCCTGCTGTCCATACCTCCAAGACTCTCCAACAACTCCAGACAAGTTACCCTTTGTAGTGTGGGGGCAGCAGCCACCACATCTTGTAGCCTTGGCGTGATTCCAGCCGATTGCAGCTAGCAAAAGGGTGATACAACCGAGAAGATCCTATCCTAAGTATGACGATTTCTCACCCAAGACTTGAACGGAGCTGCGCTACATTACATCCCTAAACCCTAAACTCCTAAACCCCTAAACCGCTAAACCCTAAACCCCTAAACCCCTAAACCGTTAAACCCTAAACCTCTAAATCCCTAAACCGCTGAACCCCTAAACCCTAAACTGCGACAGAAGCTCAGGCTTGGACCTTCAACTTGCACCTGCCAGACCGGGTCGTGGCAGTGGAAGCCGTGAGAGCTACCTGTCTGGAGCCCAAAAAGCGAAGATGAAGACTACCGTAACTGGGGATAGTAGGGCATAACGCAATTAATATACAGGGATTCTGTAGGTTATATTCCCGTATTCCCTACTATATACCAGTAAGAGGACGATGAAGCAGTTCATGTCATGATGACCCCTTCTCTGGTGTGGCCCAATCCCTGGTGCGAGCTAAACGGCGCAGCACATCTAAGATCAGCACCTATGGAGTCGACGGCCACAATCGATTCGCAAACCTCCGACTCCCATCCAAATGCTGGGCTCGGAGCGAAGTCACCTTGCAGGATAAGGGATCCATGACATCACCTGCACTTGGGTCAGGAAGGAGGAGCCTCTGATTGTGTCCATGGTTTGCTTGAACACGTCCGTTCTATCGCAGCCATCTTCGCTGCCGAACAGGAAAACATTGTCAGCACCTGAGCAACACGATAGCAAGGCTGATAGCAAGCCAATCCGACCGCATCTTGTTATGACCAATTCTATTTACTTATGGTCTCCGCCACGAGGCCCTACAACATGTACCTTCACCAATGTTCCTGAGGCCCTAAGGAACTCCATATACACCCACCAAGATCCATATCACAGTGGCGGAGGGGTTTGTATGTTTCATAGCTGTGGCTCACCCCCTCCTTTTTAGTTTTTGGGGGGCACGCTCATCCCTGTGACTGTCGGCAGTTTTGAGACGCAAAAAAGATGTGAAAGCTTAAAAACGATGACGAGAACGAGGAGGTCGACCCACCCCGCCTGATGCTTGTGACCGCTGACACCTTTGACACGCAAAGAAAACACGGGCGGAGGTGTGTTTTTGAACGCTGGCTCTTCCTTTTTTCCGCAACGTTGGCCCTTCCTCTTTTTAAATTACAAATAGAGCCAAAAGAAGGGGCCAAATGCTGTTATTTACAATATTTGCAGCCTTTCTAGAGCTCGCAATGCTGCTATCTCAGTGTGTAATCTTCTAAGAGGCACAAATGTAGCTGATTTTGCAATATTCATAGCTTTTGAAGAATTCCAAGTGCTGCATTGTGCAAAATACTTGCAATATGCTTAACCTTTCAATAGCTCCAACTGCTGTGATTTTGCCGTATTTGCAACCTCTCCCAGAGCTCGCCATGTTGTTATCTACAATTTTAATGGCCTTCCAAGAGGTGCAAATACTGAAATTTGAAGCACTCGTAAACATGTAAAGAACTCCAAACATGCACCAGCATGTAGGCTCTTGCGAAGCTGGGCTTCGAAAAAGGCCATGGGGTTGGAGAGAGGCACAATTCTTCCTTCTCACTTGATAAACGTTGGCAGCAATAAGAACACGTAGAACCTGGAGGTTACTTGAAATCAACTTAGGTTTGAATCAGATTAGCCAGGCCTCTGCTGAATTGAAAGCAACGAAAGGGCTGCAAGTTACTTCGTAGGCTTTCAAAAGCTACGACTCCCGAGCAGTGTGCTGCCATTACAAAACCACCCACTTTTTGCCAAACATGGACGAAGATCAGAACAGGTAGTTTCTAGAAGTATGATAAGATTTCGTGGTTTGGACGAACATTGGAACACAAAGCTTCTTGCACACAGTTGACCGGCTTCGTTTCTCAAGCAACGCGCTTGCGTTACAAAACGGCGCGGGGGTTGCGGGGAGCGCAGCCCCCCCCCTTTGAAAAACACGGACCAAGATCAGAACATCACATCACGCCGCTACTTGCGCCCTCTGGCGCATTGTGTTGTGCATTGTGCTGACATTACGAAACATCCGCAAAACATTGACGGAGATGAAAACACCTAGCTTCTTGCACCCGTTTGATGGATTTGTTTTGCATTGTGTTTTCATCACGAAAGAGCAGGGGAGGTTGGGGAGAGCGGAGGTCCTTCATTCACAAGAAATGGATGAAGATCAGAACGCCCAGTCTCTGTCATAGGGCTGGTTGGCATTGTGCTTGCATTACAAAATAGCAGTGGGGGAGGGGGGACGCAGCCCGCCCCGTTAGCACAAAATGGACGAAGATTAGAATGTATAGTCTTGCATCCCTTCTGATGGGATTTCTAAGCATGCTGCTTGCATTACGAAATAGCAAGGGGGGGGTTGGGGGCCGCAGCCACCCCCATTTGCAAAACATGGACGTTGGATTTCTTTAAATTCGTAGCTTTCCAATCCACATACTGTCATTTACAGCATTCGTAGCCTTTCAAGAGCCAGTTTGTAGCATTTCAAGAAGCTGTGAAAATTGGAATTTCCAGTTCGGCTGGCTTTTCGAAACTCCAACTGCTGCAATTGACAGTATTCTTCGCATTGAAAAAACCACAACTACTGTAATTTGCACAATCGTCCTAGGTACTTGTAACATTCCCAGACTAGAGGCCCAGCAGACCAGGGGCTCTGAGCCGCACCTAAGCCACACCTACACTCCCCCAAACTAACATGGAAACCCATATAGCCCCCCTTTTAAAGGACGGTAGTCTTTGGAGGGCCCTTTTTGGGTTTCCATGTTAGTTTCCGGGAGGGTATGAAAAAACCCTGGCCCATATCACAGAAATAACCCTAAATAACCCCGGTTTCCATTCTGTTTTCCATCTGGGATATACAGCATTTGGGTAATGCTGTATATCCCTAAACTCTAAACACAGAACCCTAAACACCTAAATAATGTTTGAACTTACATGTTTCCATGCCCCTAGCTGTGCTGCCGGCCCAGCCAAGACACCGTCATTGTTGTTGACCTAACTTTAAACCCTAAACCGTGTCCAGCCAAGATACTCTCATTGTTGTTGACATAGCTTCCAAAAGTTGTCAGGTTGTGCTTTGAGTACACCCAGTCCTTGGTGACAACATCCAGCAGTTTACTCCCCAGACCCACATGGATTCTTGGCGCTGGTATAGGGATATACAGGGGCGGTAAATATACTGGGTGGCAATATATTATCCCAACAATGGCGAATCAAATGGAAAAGCTGATTGAAAATTAAGTGGGATTCTGATGGTGTACGGACCGTGGAATACTTTAGTAGTATATCCAAGTCCCTTCATGCCCTTGACTTGAGTCTTTACGAATGTCGTTCGCCCATACAGTGCAGCAGGTCTCAGCACCACGCCGCCGAATCTAGAAGTGTCAGCTATAGCCAAAATTCCTGGTATCCTCCTCAACAACCCCTAGAAAAGTCTCCTATATGATCCCCTGTGTAGCCTATGTAACCCCCTTCAAGGAGTTTAGACCCTAAACCCTGAACTCATGTAAACACAAGCTCGGCGGGCCCTGTAGATCGCGAAGGATCTCATTTTGACGAGGGAGGTCTTGGAAAGAGACTCATCAACTAGAGATTCTCAACATACATGGGGTTTAGGGTTTAGGGTCAGAATTCTTGTCCCTCTGGGTGTACTCCAAGTAAGGACTATAGAACATATAAAACCGTCCACATGCATACAAGATTCAGGGTAGTCGAAGGATTGCCTCGAGAAAGCATGCTTGCATCACTGGCTAGCTGCTAGCTTCTCTCTCGACTTACCTGGGGTTAATAAGGAATAAGGGAATAAAATGCCTATAATTTCTGCACACGATGTTACCTTTTCCCCTACTAACCCACCCAGTAAGTCAATCCAAATAGCGAATTAAGACCTCCCTTCCTGGTCTCTATAACCGGAACCGCCTTCATTGTTGTGAACCTCAGCTGGCAAGCCTAGAAGAAGTGGATCCCCGTTCGGATTATAAGGCATTTTGGGGTAGGTAGGGAACCTATTTTGGAATGCATCTTGTGTGATCCCTAGTCAGGATTATGCAAGGTCATTGAGGGCTTTAGAGCTTTGCATAGCTTGGCCCTGCGGTCCAGGTTAGCTTTTGAGAGCCGCGGGGAAAAGCCTCTTTTTTTAAAAACATGTCATGGCATAGTCCTTAATGCGGATCCCTAAAATCTCCCCATGACCCCCATGTCCATACCCTAAACCCTAAATCCCGTTTGCCTCTGCCACGGCAAATCACCCAGGGCATTGGACAACTCGTCCTGGTACGTTTGGCACACAAGGCATGGGTATGGGGTATTTAGGGTTTAGGGTAAGGTATAGGGGTTATATAGGGGCCATGGAAAAGAAAAACGGAAGCTACTATTTAACGTTTAGGGCTTCCCCAAATTAAGGGTGCTTTTGAGGTCCCAACAACAAGGTATTGGCAGAAGTACTCAAACAGTGCTGTCGACGATAGCCTGCTTACAAGTGCACGGAAAGAACCATCTCTGATTAAGGCATGCCTCAACAGATCATGCAGCACTTGGCTGAAGCAGATTTTCTCAGTGTAGCTGAACTCTTTTACAGCTGAAGCCAAAGCAAACAAACGTATTCCGTATTACGATTGCCGTCTACGCCGCTACTGCTGCTGCTGCTGCTGCTGCCGCTGCTGCTGCCGATGCCGCTGCCGCTGCCGCCGCCGCCGCTGCTGCTGCTGTAGCTGTAAGCCATGGCAGCACACGCTTGAAAACCAACGGTGGCCGTTGCTGGTGGTGCTACTTCTTCCATACAGCTAGTATATGCAACTCGGATGACCACCACCATCACCGCTCCGCTTGGCGTGACATACTTGTCAATATGGGAGTTTGTGTAAATGGGGGAGGCCTAATATGGCCCCAACATACGATATTCCTTGAAAATACCCTTAGAAATATGGCCTCAATATACGATATTTCTTGAAATACCCTTAGAAAAGAGCCCCCCAATTTTTGGAAACCTCCATATGGCCAGGTCCTTGCCCCAATGGGTGGCGGCCCGCCAGCCCAGCTGCTTTGGAACGTGACCCTGCAAAGGGTTTAGGCTTTAGGATTTAAGGTTCTGAGTATAGGGTTCTGGGTTGAGACTAAGCCTGACCCCCGCGCAGTCCCAAGTGAAGCTTTACAAGAGCCAAAACAAAAGAACTTCCGGGCAATGGCGGTGCATCTCATGCCACTAACATCTTTCTTCTTTGCGACAACCTGCGGCGAAATAGAGGTGCACCTACACGATCTGAGAGTTTTCAAAAGTAGTCACTTTCGGGGGCCTCTGATTGATGGACATTGCCGTGCCATGCGGTGCCTTGACTAGAACTGGCTTGTCGTCGTTCAGCAGTCCAGCGAATTCATGGCGCAGAGCCTGATTCACGCGGATAATGTGCAATCAGAGTATGCGATTGCTACTGCTGCGTTGTCTACAGAAAGTGTTTCGTTTTCACTGCCACCGCATGACTTCAGCCACATTAATTGCAATCGCTGTGTCATTCCTGCTTGTTATACTGTTGCGGCTGGTATTCTGGCACATTGGAAAAGTTGTCCTGCTGTCTGGCATCCCGACGAAGGGATTTCTCCCAATTTGGGCAACCTTGGGAACCCCAGAGGCATATAGGGCTTAGGCTTTAGGATTAGGGTCTAGGGTTTAGCATTTAGGGGGGATGACTTGGAAAATCTGGGGAAGCATAGCACCCAACCACTTAAAAACTGATGCTCCTTCAAGTTGTGGTCGAACTTGGCACGGGGAGTCTCCTTGCCAAATCCGCAAGTAGAGTAGTGCTCATCAGAATCAAACAGCCAGCTGCTGCTGACTCAACATCAATAGGATGCACACGATAAAAATGGTAAAAATTGCAATAATAGTAATAAGAGTAATAATAATAATACGAATAGTACTAATAGTAATCATAGTAATCATAGTACTCAGAATAAGAACGGTCATACTAAGAGCAGAATGTCAAGCCCAGACCTCCTTAAGTTTGTGCAGCTCTTCATACCATCGCTCGTTCACCTGCGCGTGGGATCTGTCTCGGGAAGCCCAACTGATATTGATGCATCCATACATAACCCGAATATTCCCCCATGATATAGTAGTTTCCATTTTCTTTTCCATTATCCCAATAAAACCTTTCTATAAACATACCCAATTATGTTAGTTTCCATTACCCCAATAAAACCCCAACACCAACCCTTGCCTCGTCAAGCGTCATCGTCTGGATGTGGGGGCAGCGCTTCTCCAGTGAATCGTGCTTCACCTTCCTTGGCTCCACGCGGATCTCACGCCATACAGACTTCGTGGGACTGAGTGCATCCTGTAACGGAATTTATTGTTACTACTATTCTTGCCTTGAACTGTCATTATTATACTAATATGATTATTTTCATGGAAGCAAGCTTCTCAAAGAACTCGGCTGCATCTGGCCGATAGTCGTGACCATCGAAGATCTGAGAAAGGCAGCTCGTGGTTGCTACAGTAGCACAGGGAGCTGCTAGAAATTAAGGCACCTGCAGCCCCTGTCAATGGCGTGCTTCTCAAAGCACACATAGTAGTAATAATAGGAACAATTGTAATAGTTGTAATAACTGTAATGATTGCAATAGTACTAGTTATTTGCACGCCCGCCTTGTTGTGCAAGTGCGCGTGGTGATGGGCACGGCCTCGATGCCTGGTCTTCGCATCAGTAGCACGCCTCTCCTGCCACCCAGCCGTCTCACAAGAGAAGCGGCTACTGATCTGAGAGTTTCCAGGAACAGGGCTGACCCTTCTGTGCTGCAATGTAATACAAACCTGATTTTGCAGACCGCACTAGAAGGGACCATTGATTTTTGGAAACACTATCTACTTGAGTCGAGGCATGTCGGTACACTCGTCCAATCATGGGCGTCTCTCATAGCAGTAACAACATTAGTTGTAAGAATAGTAGTAATAAGCATAATGGTAATAATAGCAATAATAGTAAGCATCAAGAGCTCCCCATCATGCCTGGGTGAACTCGCGTGGTGGGTGCGCTTGCAGCAAGGACACGTCTTCGCCCGAGGCACCTACTGGGTTGCTGTTAAGGAACTTATCATAAGTCACCATAATGGGTAAATAGGGTATATAGGGTTACCGTCATGGGTAAATGTAGTAATTAATATGGTTTCCCCAATATAGTAACCAAAATTAAAGTCCTTAACAGCAACCCAGACTACGCCAAGGCCTTCCTTTCCCCAGCCTTCAACCTACTTGGTGCTTAAGGAGGAGTTCGGGGAGGGCCCAAACCCTGAGTCGGCCCCTGATCCTTCAACTTCGCACCCAATTCAAAGTCCGGACCAGGCACCCACACAGAAAGGGGAGGGTTTAGGGTTTAGGGATAGTGGTATAGTAGGCATAGACAGGACCTTCCTAGGTCCTTGCATTACCATGATTCCTTCTGGTCACAATGGGCCTAGTGCACACACCTTGAACTCTCTCAATCTTACACCCTTTGTATCCTGAACAGACTCTGCCCTAAACAGAACCCTCTCAATCCCACACCCTCTGTATCCTGAACATGCTCTGCACCAAACAACCCTACACCCAAAAACCTAAATCCCCTAAACCTTAAACCCGAAAACCCTAAGTGAATATAGGTCCCTTTGTAGCGGTATGTATATATATATATATGGGGGTTGTCCAATATT
>CAJNIZ010030424.1:29078-56262 GCA_905231905.1 Symbiodinium pilosum
TACTTGGTTTTCGTTTATATAAATCGTAAACGAGGGTTTTCGGACAACCCCCATATATATATATTGGGATTGTAAAGGGACTATTATAGGGGTTGACTTCCCCCACTCTCCCTTAAGCACCGGTTGGCCAACTCTTACCCAGAATGGCTGCAGGAATTGCCATGATGTATTAATATTGGTAATAGTGATAGAAATAGGAATAATCAGCACCTCGGACTTCCCTCAAACTTGCATCGGAGTCACGTGCTGGAAGTCTGCAAGCATCTTGAGGGCACCCTTCTTCTGCGGCTTGAATCTGCATGCGAACACTGCTGTCCCTTGCTCTGTCTCTGCCACCCTAAACACATTTGCTAAAGGAATATCGAGCTACATGCTGTCTGCTGTCCCCAGAGTGAGGTGATTTCCCATGAAGCATTGCCAACCCTCCTTCATCGTCCCACCTGGTAGGTCCGCACAACTAACAGCGCGGCAAGGACGCGCAACACCTGAAAGCACCAGGAGTGGGACTTTCAAACATGCAACTCCCAAGTTCAACGTATAAACATTGCGCGTCATGACTTTAACTTGACAACCTGAGGGTCCGGCAGTTGCCGGGCCTCTACTTGCCATGGATGGGTTCGGTGGCTCGTCGTGACATCGGGTCTTGATGTTGGAAGAGGCGGAACACAAGTGACAGGCTGCACATCAGTTTGAATGAAATTCCATCTTGCACAAAATGTTGCCGACGCACTGTGCGACCTACCGATTGCCCTTTCTCGCCTGCAGGCAACTGTATAGTCTGCTCTTTCTAAGCTTTGCTGTGCCCAATGGCAACTGGAGCAGACTTTGTAAAGAGATGGCTCGGCGGTTGGAAAGATCCAGGATAATTACATCATGCTGCTGGCCAAGCACACTCTCCTTGAAGGCTATCCTTGGCCGGCGCCTCCACTATGAATCCTGAATAGTAGTTGCCATTTTCTTTTCCATTATCCCAGTATATCCCCAACATATATCCTATTATAATATCGTAGCTTCCAGCTTCTTTTCCATTATCCCTTATAAGCCCAATATAACCTAATATTATCCCAATGCATAATATTGTGTTCAACGCAATATGAAAGCTGCAGTTGAAGGCTCTACTGTGGATCTGAGGCCATGGATACACATCTGAATTCTTTCATGCCGGATTGGCTGCAGCTGGATTCAGCGCAGGGAAGGCTGGCATGGTAGCGCAACTGTGGCGAACATGACTAAACAGGAGCTTATGGCATGCTTGCGAAGTTAAGACTGTAGTGTTATGGAGTAACTACTGTGCCTCTGTGTCTCACGTCTTAGTCTACTGGTCCATGCCATGCCAGCTAAGCAAATGGAAAATTCCAGCGGACGAATGGTTGGCCGTCCAGCTGTAAAAGCTTTGGAGCTCACAGGCCCTTGTTCGCAAAAACCTGAAGGCATACGCACAGCATAGCCAGTGCCCAAATCAGAGAGCAGCTCTCAGGGAATCTTAGCTCCCCACCCTTGTGATGGGCTGCCCTTTGGAATCCTGGAGGTTGTCAGCATAGCGGCTTAGGGCGGTGGCAGCGGAGATCAATCCTGCCTTGAGATTCTGGAATTCAGGTTCCAGCTTGCTAACTGCAATCTCCATCTTCTGCCTCAGCACAAAGAAGGCCATGCGCGTACAAACTTCATGTGAATGTGAGCTATTGTCTAAACTCCTTAAAGGGGATTACATAGGGGAATCTCATGGGGACATATAGGGACTATGAAGGGGGATACTACGAGATTAGACAATAGCTTGTGTATCTTGTATCTGTATAAGTATAAGTATGCCAGCACATGGCTGAACATGGGCCACATGGCTACATGCAGGTTGCTCACGCGAACGCTCGGTGCTAGTGACCGAACTGCCCACAGAAAACAAAACAAGACAAAACCACCTCAAGTGTATCAACTTTTCTTTGCAAGTAAACCCCCTTAAGCAACTACCCAAATTTACCAAGAGAATGTACCGCGACGTTGCCGAAGGCACGGAAGAAGCGCCAGGGCCACTGGCAGCATTCCGGAGATACAGCCCGTGATCAACCTTCCAAACATTGCCGCGCCGATCCCCCGTGGAAACAAGTGCAAAACGGAAATGCCGCTGACTGGTTTCAAGGCACCGTAAAGTATACGTTGCATGTTGGTGAACAAGCCCTGCCCTGTGGTCGGTGCTTCGGGGTGGTGTTGATGCTCAATGTAGCCCCGGCACACAATTTCAGTGACCACGCCCAAAACACCGGCAGTCAGCACCGGCGCCACGGCTCCAATTGCTTTCATGCCAACAATGGGCATCACCATTGGAGCAATTGGCCTAAGTCACCGGTGGACGGCCATGTTCGCTCCCTATTGTTGAATGTAAGGGTTGCTGCGCGGAGAAGAACACAAGCCATGGTTTTCGCAAATGCGGAGCCCCTTTTCGGAAATCCCTTATCAAGGAAGGGACCAGTTTTTAGGGGCGACCGAACATCCAGAAGAGCCGAGGCGCAGAAAGCAGCTTCTCGACAGCACGGTCTGCAGGACTCCTCAGGCAAAAACTCCAGACCCTTGAAGTCCCGACATGTATCATCGTGCTGGTGGTAGGATATGGAAAAGAAACTGGAAATCATTCTGTCATTTGGAAGTTGCTGCTAGCTAGCAGGGAACTACAATAATCCCTACATCATCCGTCAGCATGGTCCCGACATATGCTATTCCTTCAATCCCTACTAACCTGAAGCCATCATTGATCCATGATGTCGTCCTTTTCAAGAAGATGATACGACACGGGGAGATGCTGATCTTGCTGACCCCCGGTATGCTCAAACCGTCCCATGTAAAGAACCGAGCGACCCATCTGACCAGCAGCTCGAGACATTCCTAGCTCCTTGCCCTCATCATCCACAATGGCGACCTGTGGATCACGTGGTGGCAGCAGCAAGGAACTGCAAAGTCTCAGTAACGAGTTCACACGGATGAGCTGTAGAAAGGTCAGCAGCGGCATAGCAGGACTTGCTTGCAAGAGCAATGGTTACGAGGAGCAGCATAGTCGCCCTAAACTCACTGCAGGTGAGTACGGAATAAGGGGATATAATCCAATACAAGCCCTGTAAACGCATCTAATAATCCCTATGCAATCCTACATAAATCCCATGTAATACATGCCTTTCCCGACTCACCACCAATCATTAGGGTCGGCACTGGCCGGCGCACCGAACCCTAAACCCCAAACCCATAGGCTGCAGGCAACGCCCGTTTCCCACGTGACCGAAACCTGTCTAAGCAAGGTTTCCCTCCAATAAGGATTACAATGAATTGGGATCTATACTGGACTTCCATTCATCTATGGGGGGATGCCGTTCCCGGAAGGGAGCACCTTTCAAAAAGAATTTGTCATCGCGCGCGAGTAAGCGTGGCGGACAAGACATCCAAGGCCCAAACGGGTCCGGGCTTACTATGAAAGCCTATGGCCACATTGGGCCCTGCCCCCATATGTTTTACCGTGAACTCCCTAGCTCCCTTGCAGGGGGTCTCGAACGAGGAAAAATCTCCCCTTCGGGGGAAATTCCTTGCTTCGCCCTGGGAGGGAGGGCGGGATTGCAAAAAGGGCTTCAGCATACACGCTTAAAGTACAATCGGCAGCATGCGCAGACAACTACAGCGAGCGCTGCTTCTTGTTTGGCCATGGGCTGCATGCAATGCCTTTTCCCAGGTGTGCAGCCTGCCCTGGAAAGTTGCCAGAAAAGCTGAGGCCCCCGTTTGCCCATATCTTGGCTCTTCCCAGCCTCAACCTCAACAGCATCCCTGTCGAAGCTGTGAAGTCCCCCGGGGACAAAGAGCCGACTCTCCCGGGGGTTTGGTAGGGGCGTCAGCTAGGACTTCATCCGTTTTCGTTTACTCCTATTTTCGCTTGCCCTTCCCCTTCTCGTCTTTGCCTTTCCCGGCCCCTTTGTCCTGTGATTGAGGGATTCAGCGTCTCCTTCTTGCATTTGCCACAAGGGCCCTTGCTGCGTCCTCCGCAGCTTGTGTTCGAGGTTTCACGCCTTCACTGCCACATACTGCAATTAACGGACTCGCGAACTTGCAGGAGCGCGGAGCCCTCGCTGGGCAACAGTTCCCAGAACGGGGCCCTGCGCCAACCCGAGTCGGCTAGCCATGACTTTATTGCTTTGAATCGCTGACCCAGAGATCTGCACGACTGAAGACCTGTGGCTGCTGCGAGGGTTTTCGGTTCTCGGAGCGACCGCGCCGTGAGGACTGCGTTCCGTTCGTGCTCTGGGGCCAGGATCGTCAGCACGTAGGCTGCCACTGGAGGTGCTGGGTCCCCTGTCTGGCGGTTCGGGCCCGCCCCTCCCTCCCGTGCAAGCAGATTTCGAATCTTCAACAGCACACGCGAGGTCAGCTGACACGTATGCTTCTGGGAGTACTCCCGAAGCGTCAGCTGCGCGTCCTTATTGTGGAAAGTTGGGGCGTCCTGAAAATCCGACTCCTCAGAGTCCTCAGAGGAAGAACCGTTTTCTTTTCTTTGATGTTTTGTCCTTCTCCTTTTTCTTTTGCTTCTCTTTCTCCACCTCCCAATGCCTCCTTTCCAGCGTCCAGCCAACTTTCTTTCCCTGGAAGTCGCCTTCTTCTTGCGCTTTCGGCGCTCCCCCTGATGCTCGGCCCCTCAGCTGCCACCTCTGCTCTCTGTCTTCGTCCCCGAGCTTGCTCCTTGCCGAGCGTGGCCGTGGCTTCATGGAGTTCGGAGGCTAGCTTTGGTTCTTTTGCGCGAGGCCTGTTTCCCCGCCTTTTGGGGGGTGTCTCTCCAAAAGCTCTCTGCGTAATAAAGAGGCCAGTCCTTCCCAGTCTCGCGCTGGATCAACCCACGGGCCCGGCGCCGGGCCACCGAAGCTAACTTGAGCCCGACATGGGCTTCAGCATACACGCCTACGGTACAATCGGCAACATGCTCAGACAATTACTGCCCGTGCTGCCTCAGACAACTACTGCTCGTGCCGCCTCTCTTTATCTTTGACCAAAACCCCCTAAACCCCTACGTCCCTCAGCCCTAAATCGTAAATCCTAATCAACTAAGCTCCGGGCTCCCTTGCCGTTCCACTCTTCTAATCGAGTGAAGGACACCTGCAATGAGGACATTTAGATAGGAACATAAGTATATATATATATACACATATATATATATACTGTACATCTTTTTTCTATTCATATATATATATATCTATATTTATATGTGTATACAGGGTTTCGGGTTCAGGGTTTGGCGTAGTTTCCCTAAATACGGGGACCCCAATAAAGACCCCAAAATACTATAATCCTCGGGATGGGGACCCCCAAAAAAGGTATTCCTAACGTTGGGAAACCTCCCAAAATTTAGGGGCGTTTCAACAAACATGCGGGTCTTTTTTTGGGGTATTAGAGGGATAACGATTCTCATATTGGGGGGTGTTTCTTGGGGTCCCCTAGATGCGGAAGCTACCTTTTGTTATGATGACTGCCTCTACTCGACTGGACATGTCGACATGCGCTTGATGGACGAAACTATTGGCCGAGAAGCATTCGCTGTGCCAGCTGAAATCACGGCCAAATAAGGCACCTTGCGATTGTGGGGTGGTCCAGAGCTGGCCGCGCAAAAGCTGATGCTAGGTCTCGCCACACTTTCTACATTCATAGCTTCATTCCACCTATAATCCCGATTAAGTACATAGAATAGGGATATATGGGGATCTTCTTATAATATACCCAAAGCCATATTCTATCTACTTAGCTGCCAGCTCCTCGCAAGCGAAACTCTGACACAGAAAACAGAAGCGAAACATCCTCCTTGAGTAGGTACTACAATGCGGGTGTATTATTGGGGCTATATAGGGATAATGGAAAAGAAGATGGAAGCTACTATGTCATAATGGCATATATCCTGAGGTTATAGTCCCCCTCAAGTAGATTCCATAGCTTCATTAGCGTGAGGACTTGGGCAACCCAGACCTCGCAAATTCACCTAGGCTACAACTATGATCATGTAATGAATATAAAGAGTCCTAGTTTGAGGGTTAGGGTAACCCAACTCCACTTGAGTAGTGCTTTTTTGGTGGTTGCACCTAGTAAGATAATATTCCTGATATAAAATACCATACCCCAAAAGGAGGATATAATCTTACTCTATATTGGGTACCATAGTATCCTCAAATTAAATACTACTCACTTGTTCCTTGATCTGCCGCACGAGTGGCAAAAGGGCCCATCACCTGCAGAGATGGCACTGCCTTCAGGAGGCGTCCTGCAGTATCCCGATCGCACAAACACAAGTGTGCTACAGCGCTGGAATTTTGAGGTGGTTAGTTCTCCCTCAAATAAAGCTTTGGGGAAACTACCCGTGTGCTATTCCGCGAAGTACCGGCTATCGGCAGGATGTGCCACAAACCAAAACCGCGGAAAAACGGAAAACTAACAAGCAGCATCTGACCTTGATAGATGTAGGAGCTTCACAAAACCATCACAGCAAAAAAACGTTCATCAAATTGTGACAAAGCCCGCATGAAAGGTGAAGTCTAAACTCCGAGTATCCCCCTAAATTGACCCTATAATACTCCACTAGATATCCCTTATATAACCCCGTGTAACGAGTTTAGACTTTCGCTCATTTAGGTTATAACCTCTTCATTCTTTGAGTGTCTTCCTACCCTAACTTAACTAAACCCTTTTGAATCTGGAACTGCAAGATGCCAGAAGCCGCAACTGCGGACAATCATGCTGGTTTTCAGCACAAGCCTAAACCCCGAACCCAAAACCGTATATGAGCTATAGTCTAAACTCCTAGTATCCCCCTTAATAACCCCATAGTAGTCCCCTGTATAATCTCCTATATAACCCCCCTTTAAGGAGTTTAGACCCTAAACCCAAACCCCTAAACCCTAAAACCTAAACCCCAAACCCTAATCCCTAAACCCTAATCCCTAAACCCTAAACCCTCATATATAAACTGCTTATTCTTTAGGTATATTCCTACTTCGGCGGGAGCTCTGTAGTCACTCCCAGGCCTGCACCCAAAGCGATTGAGCAGGAGGCGGTCACCTGGGTTGCTGTCAAGGAACTTGTATTAGCTATTCAGCCCAGAAAGGGTTTAGGGGTGAGGGTTTAGGGGTTTAGGGGTTTGGGTTTAGGGTCTAACCTCCTGAAAGGGGGTTATATAGGGGACTATATAGGGGACTACTATAGGGCTTATTAAGGGGGATACTAGGAGTTTAGACTATAGCTCATATTAAGTTACCAATAATATTCTTCACAAAACCAGCGGATTTGAGTCACCATAATATAGGGCTTAGGGTTTAGGGCTTCGTTTGTTGGCTTAAGTTACCACAGTAAATAGGATTTAGGGTTTGGGGCTTAAGTTCCCATAATATGGGTAGATGGTAAATAGCAGGGTTTCCTGAAAATAGTAGCTTGATGCAGTTCCTTAACAACAACCTGGTCACTGCTAGGCCATAGCTCTGAAGCAGGGCTGCCCACTCCACCTTGGATCACACTGACATCACTGCCATGGAGGTGGTTGTCTTGCACGAATCATCATCATAGTAGTAGTAGTAGTAGTAGTCGTAGTCGTAGTCGTCGTCGTCGTAGTAGTAGTAGTAGTAGTAATAGTAGTAGCAGCAGCAGCAGCAGTAGTAGTCATCATCATCATCATCATCATCGTCGTTGTGGGTGGGCGGTCGTGGTTGTCCTCCTCCTCGTCGTCCTCGTTGTTTGCGTCGTCGGCGTTAGCGTCATGATGCTGCAGGAGCAGCGGCGGTGACTGCTACTACTACTCCTTTTGCCGCTGCTAAGACGACTCTACGCTGATGCCTAACTTTTTAATGGTTGCTGCTGATCCTGCCGCCGTTGCAGCCTACTAATGCCACTGCTGCTTCTCCTGCTGCTATGTATTATGCGACAACAACCACAAAATTGCAACATCACTTCAGCGTCAGAACGGCATCACAAATTTGGCTAGGCTGGCAAGGTACGGTTGCACCTGATCTGTTGACATAGTTGTTGAGTGCGTTGTACGTCTGGTTCAACCTCGGAGAATCGTACCATCCAGTCGCTGCATGCCTCTAAATTGCACGCAGCCCTTACCAGTAAAGGACATGAGCTCACGCTGGGAAGTCATAGCGGGTGCTTAGTCAGCGGCCACTGCGCCGCAAGCACTTGCGGAGTTGACGATGCCATAAGCATGAAAGCGCAGAGAGGCACGTTCATGGGAACGAAGGCAGACCTCGGAACAAATACAACTCAACAGCGAGCGACGTTGTGCGCGCATCATACATCAAGGGAAGTATACCCTATACAACCCATTATAATAGTTTCCAGCTTGTTTTCCTGCATGACCCTAATATGACCCCTACATGACCCTAATATGACCCCTATAATGAGCATCTTGTTCCAGGCGTCCTGGTTCATACAAGGCACATGCGCCCCACCTTTAGGAGCTCCTCGCCTGTGACCGGATGAATGCTGACCTCGGGTATCATTGGGGTAATGCAGGGGATATAAAGGGAGAGTGGAAAAGAAAATGGAAACTACAAGGGCTATAGACTTTGTATGTTGATTATAGGGGTTATATAGGACGTAACGTGAAAGCAATCAGCAGGCGCTCTCACCCAGCTACCAGATTACGTACTCACATTACAAGTATGACGGGTAATTACTACTGATATAACCACCATTGCTATACAACTACCAGTACTATACGCTCCTGAGCTGAGCAGCTTCTACATTCTTCCGCGCTTGCCACATCTCGGCATCGGACACGCCTAACCAGCTCAAGGCACTGTCAAGTTTGCGTGCAAACGCCGTGATCAGAGCAAAAAGCGGTGCAATAGGGTTCAGGGTTCAGGAAGCCTGCTGGCTTCTTCCCTGTGTCCTTGTACTTCTGCAGGAGCTCCTGATGGCGTCACGCGATCAGTACTGAAGGCCACCCTCCTACAGCAGAGCTCCTGTGATTTCTTGAGATCTTCGCTGGTCAGGAGGAGTGTCCGTGGGTCGATGTAATCATACATACCCATCCTCAGTCAGTACGGGTGAAATCCAGTCGTCATGACATGCCATTCTGCACTTTCTACATCATTGTGACCTTAAAACATATCTACGAGTCCCTGGCGTGATTGCAAACTGTACATAGCAAACCCGAATCCCAAAAACTGGCTTCCTGATTCCCTGGTCCCTTGCACCAACACGGGGGCAGAACATGACTGAATCCTTGCGTGGAGATAAACCCCAATTTCTGCAATCCATATTTCCGGGCTCTATATATATATATATAGAGAGAGAGAGAGACCCAGGCAACAAAGCACGATTTCCCTTTGTCCAAGCTGCAGCCGCCCATAGAAGGTGGACCTTATTCACTGCCCAAAACAAAATACTAGCACTTTCCAACCAAAACAACCATTGCATAGAAAAGCAAATTATGATAATGACAATATTCATGACAACACAATACCAGAAGTAGTTTAAGGCTGCAGTTTGTTCTTTCCCACATGCTGACAAGCGGCTGGTCAAACTTTGGCGCATCCATGGTGAAGACTGGCACGGCGTCTGCAGCCCCATCTGCACGTGCTGGCGGCGTGCAAAGGGCAAGGCCGACAGCACCCGCACCGGCCCCCGCGGCAAAAGCGCGGGAAGCCTGCCAAGAGAAGGTTACTGTTTCATAGTTAAGGATGGAATAGCCGAACATGGGCCTTTGAGCGCACAAAACTAATACTTGAGGTTTAACTACGCCGTACTCACTACGCGACACTCAAGAACGAAAAAAGGTGTGGCCTTGCTTCTGGCCAAAGAGGCGCCAGCCTCAAAACATCCTGAGCAGTCCAAACTGCGAAAGACAAAACCTCATGCCGAGTAACATAGGGGAGGTTCCCAAATTAGGGGTACTTTAGGGGCCCTGTAGTAAGGTTTTAAAGTATTTTGGAGTCTATCTTGGGGGTTCATGAACACGCCCATGGCTATCTGAGACATTGGCCTCATGATCATAGATCGGTATCGCATGCCCTTGTTAAGATCTTGCGCCAGTACCCCAGATGCCGAGCAAGAAAACCGAACCCAACTAGTTGGTCAAGAGTCTCAGCTTCACAGATCTCATTCCTGGCTGTGCCACTCGCACCATGGCTGCCTGTATCCTCATCCTCAGTGCAGCAAAGTCTACAGACCTCCTGAGAAGAGCACTTGAAAGGCAATTGGAAGGAAACGCAGGGATTTCTTAGAGCGTCTGTCCGAGCCGACACCTGAAGCAAGTCTTGTCAAATCACATCATGACAACCCTGTCGGACGCAGCAACCTCAAGAGATGCTCGAGGTGACTTTGCAAAAGGCTCTGGATGAAGACGAGCTGCATGGTGCAAGAGGGATCTTGTGAGATGACTGCCAAAACTGCGGACCAAGACGCTGCGGAACATCAGCATGCGTGCACGAGCCACTCAAACCATGTTGACTCAGCAAAGTTGAAAGATCCAAGCAATCCAGGGTCCCAAATAATTGACACCTTTCAGGACGATAGAGCCCCTGGAAACACCGGACCCCTCTGAAACAGCGCAGATACAACTTTGACGCCCCAGAAAAGACTTATATAGGTCCCCTTTTCAAACAACACCAATTAACCAAATTTGCTACCCAGTTCGAAACTCAACCTTGACCCTACACCCTCCCAAACCTGAAGCTCTGAACCCGAAACGGAATCTCTAAACACACTCTCTCTCCCCCTCTCTCTCTCTCTCTTCTTCTTCTTCTATGCGACACCCGAAGGTGTCGCGGAGGCGAACCTCCAGCCCAGAGTCCGATATGTCTGGCAGGAAAGGCTTCGGCGTTCGCTGGATCGTGGAACGAAAGCCTAATTATCCATCACCTATGACCCTATCCGGTGCGCTTTCACCTCCCGGGAAAAAGGGCGGAAAAGACAGCCGAGGAGAGGTTAACACATGGAGATTCCTTCCCGCTCCCTCGCTTCCAAGTCAATCTCCATGTGTCCCTCGCTTCTCACTGCTTTTGTGATAGTCACTACCTTTCTTTTGCTCTCTCTCTCTCTCTCTTCTTCTTCTATGAGCTGTGCAGGACCCTAGAGCCCTGCTGGGGCGAACCCCAAGCCCGCGGAACGTGTCTGAAGTCCTCAATCCCAGGAGGCCCGGAGCGGTGGTCATTACGATTGGAACTGGGTTTAGAACTTCAGATAGCCCTACTATTGCATACCCCCCCCATGTTCCGTTCTCCAATGACGATGCTCCCTTCTCAACTGGGCGGTGACACACAACTGCAGCCCTGCTTCCCACTCTATTGGTAGGGTTTTTGCTTTCAGGGTTCCGCAGGTTGGCTTCCCAGATGTCTCCCAGTATCAACACTTGCAAACCACAACAACACACAGCAGCTCTATCTCTATCTCTATCTCTCTCTCTCTCTCTCTCTCCGAGGTCGAGGCTGAGCTCTGCACCGGAGTGAAGCGAAACTGCGCCAGCATCCTGGTGGACAATCAAACCCCGCCCTAAACCTTAAAGGTTTAGGGACCAGGCTTTAGGGTTTAGGGTTTAGGGGTTAAGGATTAGGGTTGAGGGATTAGGTTTTAGGGGTTAAGGATCAGGGTTTAGGGATTAGGGTTTAGGGGTTGTAGTTTCCATTTTCGTTTCCATTATCCCTATATATTCTATATAGCCCCTATATGACCCCATACTTGGCAAGGAATCACCTCCCCCGACAAAGAGGGCTTTAGGTCTAGGGTTTAGGGCCTAGGTTCAGGGTTGAGGGTTTAGGGCTTAAGGTTCAAGGTTTAGGGCTTAAGGTTTAGGATTCGGGGTTTAAGGATATTTAACCCTGATAATGGAGGATCAAATGGCAAAGAAGGTGGAACATGAAATGGGAACTGGGCTTCCATGGAGTTTGTAGGGATGGTCCTAATATTGAAGCCCCTCAATATCGTACCTGTGTATCTTAGAGGAATCTTCATTCTGAGGGGCGTGGGTAGAGGTTTAGGATGCTTCCCTCCTGCCTAGCTGTGGTGCATGCAGGGAAAGCTGTTGTCCAGTTTAAGGTTCAGAGTTTAGGGTTTAGGGTCTTGGAGGATCAGGTGGATGTAGAGCTTATTAGCAAGAAAAGTGGAAACTACCATTTAGGGTTTAGGGTGGTCAGTAGAGAATGGGAACTCAGTGGAAAAAACAAGGAAAGTGCAAGGGAAACAAGGGGTTGATTGAGGGGAACCTAACCCTAAATAAGCGGGAAAAAATGGAAACTACCATGTCATTCAGGGTTTAGGGCCGGGAGACTTAGGAAGTAGGTGCACAATAGGGACAAATGCCGGCGGCATGTGGCTATCTAGAGCCTAGGGGCTACAGGTGTAATCGCTTCCTAAGTCCCCCTGACCCACCAAGTATTCTATCCTAGAAAGCCTGTCAACCCCAACCAACTCCATCTTGAAAAACGAATACGGCCTATCCCAGACATAGTGGCACCCTGCTGGAGTCTACAAGTCCTCAGCATCACGCAAGGCTGCCGTTAGTGCCCCAGCATCGTTGGGCAGGGAAAAGCGCAGGCCATCCCTGTTGTCATCCATGGAAGATTGCCCCTCTGAAAGTATTAAGATACCATACTATACTGATAAATTAGCATAAGAAGAATATACTATAAACATAATATAGCATACTAATAATGATCCATGTTCAATTCCGACAAAACTGCAGCATGCCAGACTAATGGTCCCAGCTGTGCATCTTGCTCAGCCGCACAATGCCCACGGAAAGACGTCAGGGTTCAGGGTTCAGGTTCAGGTTTAGGGTTCAGGCTTTAAGGGCTTAGGGTTTAGGGTTTAGACTTCTGTTTCAGGGTTCAGGGTTCAGGTTTAGGGCTTAGGGTTTTAGGGCTCCAGGCTTAGGATTTAGGGTTTCATTTGCCACCTGCCTGGCACCCCCTGGCTGCAGAATTGTTGCCAGCACGGGCTCTGCGAACATGCGAACCTTAGATAGCTTAGAGACCCACATAGATGACATGATGAACATCCTGCTTCATGATATTGTGGCTGTTCTTTTGTGGCAAACATTTAACCTGGCCATGTTGCATCAATTTCGATGGATGAAATTCGGCCAAACTGGGACTATTTCCAGGTATGAACCATTATTTGAGGTGAGGTCGGGCCGACAGGCGTCTGGAACAAGCTGACCAGTATCCAGCCTGCTCCCCCTCTTCCTACCTTAAGTCGCTCACCCCCGCCCCGGCCCATATGGGTCGTTCAATAAATCCTAACCCCCCAAGAGCCCCTCCTAGCCTTGCCATAGTTTATCGACGTCTTGGCCTCCTTGTCAGCCCGGCTGCCAAGGCGGACGAGCGCTAGCGCTTACAATGATACCCCTAAACCCTAGACCAGGTGGTGGATTATAACTGCATCCCTCCTATATTAAAACCACCCACCACGCCCCAATATTATATAGTCCCATTGTGGTATACACATAAATGTACAAGGAATACTCAAAGGGTAGGAGGTTTGAAGATTAGGGGGATGGGAATACAAGTTTAAAGTGCGTTTCATTGACAACGGGGCACGTCGTCGACGTGGCGGCCCAGCCATTCGCCTCTCAGTTCCACATGAGCTACAGTCTAAACTCCTTAAAGGGGGTTAGATAGGAGAATATGTACGGGAATATATAGGGGACTATTGTAGGGTCTATTAAGGGGGATACTAGGAGTTTGGACTATGGCTCACATGGAGGTTGTCCATACATAGGCTCTAGAGTTTGGGATTTGGGGATTTAGGGTTTAGGGCATATGATGCGTTTAAAAGGGGCGCAGGGATACGCTTGGAGATCTAATTAAGAGGATGTACTCATTTCTATGCGGATGTCTGGGAAGTGGCCCCGAAAAAGGTCCTAATATAAGTTAGTCCATACTCCATACTACAGGGGGTTCCCAACAAGTGATCCCCACTTGTTGGAGACTCCCATGTCTCAGCCGTATGGTGGTAAATTTTACCCACAGACTCACGCGTTCACTCCTTGATATGGGATAGCAGCGAGACATGTGTACATGCATCGCCCCTCTCAAGCATACTTGCATCGCAATATATGACCACGTGACCCTCTTATACCCCCTATGTATTGATTCGTGCTCTGCCTTCTGAAGCAAGGCCAAACTATCGGACTGCTGCCATGTTGGCAAGGAGCCCATCGCACGACACACAACACCTCTGCACAACACATAACCACAGATACTTCATCGAGCACAGGATAAAAGGGCAAAGAACGATCGCTGATGCCTGGCTCGTAGTTTCGCAGAATCACGTTGAGCTCCCCGGTCTGATTCGACCTTCGCACGAAATTCTGCAGTCTGCTGGTTCGCCATGGAGTACCGGGGCCAAGGGATCTGATAGATGGACCGTGTTTAGAGCGCGTCTTGGCATGAAAAGAGCAGCAGTGGCTTGGATGAGTGGTACCTTATCAAAGGGCAGTTTCGAGAAAGAGTTGCTGCTCTGGAACACGGGACGAGATGCTGAAGCTCAAGCAACTTTTTCGCACTGGGGTTGCATACACGAGCCTGTTTCAACATCCTGGTCGCTGTTGAGCCCTGATTGACTACGTTGGTGTGCAATATGCTTTCCACCAGCATGTCTGCCTTCCTTGAACCTCAACAAAAGACGACATTTTCCGTGGGCTTGTGCGCTGCAGCTACTGTGGTTGCTTCCCTGCAATTTTCTGCAGAACTGTGGCAACAGGCAGACTGCTTCACATAGCTTCACAAGCCTGTACCAAGGTCTGAGTGCAATGAGACACATCGATGGCAAGAGACATGCCAAGTTTGTCTCAAAAGGAAAGTCAAGGAGCACGGACGGTTGTCCGATTGGATGATCAAAAGTGCTGTGCGGGTCGTATGTGTTCGAGTCGTGGGAATGTTGATTCCGAGCAACATGCAAGTACTTCGAAGCGCTTGCTTGCATGGTATGCTCACGCCTAAACTATGCTGGACTGACATTCCGCGAAGGAACTGTCGCACATCGTCAGAGGTAACTTGTGCCGCCCAGCAGCACCCCCATGAGCTGCGATGCCAGGGTGATCACCTTCTGACAGGCTGGATACCTGAGCATTGGAGGTGTTTACAGCTGGGGTGATACAGAATTCCGGGGGTGTACAAGCGGCCTCATTTTGGAAACTATCACCTAGACTAGCGTCAATATACCTAGCCCCAAGAGCCCTAGAATCAAGTAGCCCAAAACGCGGTCACAGTTCTGATAAGCACCCACATGACGCAAGCGCAGGGCCAGCCACTCAACAAGCGGGCGAACTTCTGCTTCAAAGCGTTGCCGGGTCCAGGACTGCCACACCTGGCCATCCTACCACCCCCCGACTTGTCAGCATGAAGGATCCACGAAAAAGCGAACAGTGACTATATTCTAGGTTTTTTGTATATTATGATGTATTATAGTATATGATAGTATATTATGGTATAGTAAATGTAGTATATTATATTATAGCAAGACCCCCTCGCAGGCCTTCCGGGCGCGGGTCACGTTGTAGCGCCGAAGCTTCAGCAATGCCCGCAGGGCACCGAAGCCTGTGCTGGCTGTTGCGGCTCCAGTAGACGTTTAATCTCGGGCTGTTCCCCGCTAGTCCAGCATGCATCTCCCTAAGGGTCCAAGGACTCAAATAATAGGGTTTTAAGGCCCAAATACTATAATATTCATGGCATTTGGGTCCTATGATTTGGGTCCTTGGACCCTTATCTTGTAATGTCGCAAGCTTGCCGCAGCTGGACCAAACCCTGTTTCACTTCCTGACCTTTGAGGACGCAGATTTAAGCTCCCTAATCCCCTCCCCTAATCACAGGGTTTAGGGTTTGGGTTTGAGGTCTAGGGTTTGGGGCTTAGGGTTTGGGTTTAGGGTTTAGGGTTTGGGTTTAGGGTTTGGTTTTAGGGCTTAGGGAATAAGAACCCTCCCAATATGGTACCCTTAGGGCTACATAGGGATAATGGAAAAGAAAATGGAAACTACTATTTAAAAAAAGGTGTACATATTGGGGTTATATAGGGATCATAGATATTAGAGGGAGGGTGTTACAAAACTTCGGACACTGACCATTAAGAACCTGGACGCCTACCTGGCACACAGAGGGTGAGGAACAGACAACCTGTCCAAGTACCCGTTGCACTGTCCAAGTACAGCACAAATGAGAACTACCTGGACCAGAAAAGATCCCCTGAACCCTGAACCGCAAACCATATTTGAGGGATTTTGAGGTTAGTTAAGGGGTCCTGGTGCACAACTCTTCCCACTAGGTTGGCCCCTAAAACCCATTGAAAAACATTAGTATATATGGTCCCCTATTGCGGCCGTTAGGGAAAATATTAAATATCCCAGGAGCCTACCCAGCCCAGCAAAGTCAAAACCCAGCCGGCCGGCGCCCAGCTCCAGCGTTCGAAGGCCACTGGTGGCGGTTGCAGCCCTGATCTCGCGCAGCGCAGCGTCCGTGGCCTTTGTAGTTGCTGTTGCTTTTGGGTTTATAGCCCCCCCTCTAAAGTAGATAGAATATGGCTTTGGGAATATTATACTAAGATCCCCATAGACCCCATATTCTATCTACTTAAGGGGCGCTGTAGGGTTTAGGCTTTTTAGGGTTTAGGCTGATTAGCTGCAAGTTGCTGTAAAGCAGAGGTGGGGAGACCGCACTTCGAAGATTAGAGGGTGCACATGCTGCAGACCTGACATCCTGAGTTGTTTTTATGTATGGAATGCTCTACTTTGCCAAGAGTTTATGTATATCCTTGTGCAAGCTTCCCAACTCTGAACTCATACTTCATGTTTACACATTTTGGGGATGGAAACGGCCCAGGGTTTCTCCAGTTTTGCCGTTTCCCTTTTCCGATCTGGGACCTCATACACAGTAGTGGCAGTGGTTGTGGTTGTGGATGCGGGCGTGGTTGTGATGTGTTGAGATTGTGGTAGTCGTGCCTGTTGCCGCCGCCCTTGCGCGAATGCTCGGATGCCATCAGAATTCATTCCCGCCATGACCCGGCGCGAGACGACCGGTGCTGTTGGTGTCAAGGCCCCCCCTAGCTGACTTCGCATCCAGAGGCAGGGATCGCAATAGGCTGCGCGGGTGGCTCTCCCTCTCTCTCCTACCCTGTGGAGACTTTATCCTTAGCAGAGACTTAGGCAGGAGAGCTACAGCGCCCAAAGCTTCCATCTTTCAAACCCTTATCGTTGCTGTTAGTCATTTTGTAGATCGTCTCGTTGCTGAGGTGGCTGAAGTTGCCGGGTCGGCAGTGGTGGCAACGCTGCTGGTGACGGTGCCGGCTGTAGCCCAAACATCACTGTGAATCCGAGCAGTACCTACAACAACTGTGACAACGGCTGCTATCCCTCTCTGGAGACATGCGAGCCTTCTTGCATGCTCTCAGTCGCTTCTTTATGACCTTTCCTTTTCTATGAGGTTCAGGCGTGTTGGTCAGCGTGTCATTGCATTCCTCAGCTGATTAAAGGAGGCCTTGTGTGACAGGGACGCCAAACGAAGTCCAGGAGGCATTGCCGCTCCTGAGGTAGCAGAGCTCGACAAGCCGGGGAGAGGTCAGAAACCACATGCAGGTTTTATGCATTCTGTTGCCGGACAGGGTTTCCAAAAATTGGCAGTCCCAGTTTGGGGGGCCCAGAATACGGACTGGCGTACTTTTGAAAGATATGCATTTGGGTAAGCCCCCAACATGCAAGCTTAAGCTCCTGCAACCTCGGGCGGGCTGGCGGCAGCACGGACCAAGCCTGAACCAGCGGCTGGAACACAAGTTATCTTTAGACAAAAGCAAATGCAAAGGGAACTACGTCTAGAGCTCTTAAATGAGCACTGCCCCCCAAGTCGCTTGCAAAACCACAAATCGCTCTCTTATCCCTGCTGTCGGACCCTGGATAAACCGCTTATATCCCTAGATCAGGACCCCTCTTGCTCAAACCCATATGAGCTATAGTCTAAGCTCCTAGTATCTCTCTATATAATCCCCTATATAACCCCCTTTAAGGAGCTTAGACTATAGCTCATGTACTCCTACGGCTTAGGGACCCCAAAATGCCCCAGGAAGGTCTGCAGCGAAAGTACCGTGGGAGGGACGGCCGCACTTCATCTCATCTTGCAGCTTGGTAAGCTCATGCTAGCGCTTCCAAATCTTCATCTGGGGAGGATATGTATATATATATATATACATGTAGATGTACATATAGGGGTTGTAGGGGAGGTGTATATGTGTGTATAAAAAAAATACATATATATATATATAGATGTAGATGTAGAGGGGTTATGGGGATGCATGGGGGTATGTGTTGTGGCAAGCCGGGATTTAGGGGCTTAGGATTTGGGTTTTAAGGCTTAGAGCGGCCGTATAGTTAAGGGTTTAGGGTTTTGGTTTTAGTGTAGAAAGAAGACATGTCGGGGGTCTGTGGCATTTGCTTGCTGGCTGAAGATGTTCATCTTGCACCCTGCAAATACTTACCACAGTACTATGTGCTACATTGCCATGCCAGGTTGATGCTATATTCCTGCATGACTTCTGATGTCAAGATGAACGACCTGTCTTCATCTCTCGCTTTCCATGCGGGCTGTTGAACAAAGCGGCTGCTGATGAGTGATGTCGTGAGAGATCCCGTTCGATTCACTGAAACAAGGATTGTGGTAACCCCAACCCTCCAAATAAGGACATCATGGCTCTCATATGACGGTTATAGGGTCCTTATTTTGCGGGTTGGGGTTGCCAAAATCAAAGCCCGCCTTATCACGAGGCTTTGGGGTTTTGGGCCGAGCGGGTCTGGACCTGCCAGTTTTTAGGTGTTGGGAGGTCGAACGGTTCTTAACTTGCAAGCCAGTTTCTAGGTGTTGGGATGTCGAACGTTCTGAACTTGCAAGCCAGTTTTTAGGTGTTGGGAGGTCGAACCTTCTTAACTTGCAAGCACGCGCCAAAGAGGTCACATTTTTGAGTTGTGGGCTTCATGGGCTTGGGGGGATGCAGCTCTAGACCCTGAATCCTAAAATCCTAAACCGCTAAACCCTCAAACCCCAAAGCGGTTTTGGGGTTTAGCGGCTTTTGGATGTCTTGTTCAAGCTGGGGGAGCCTTTGGCTTGGCTCCACTCATGACAGCAACAAACTGCTGACTTTAATTGGGCTTAGGGGTTTAGCTGGGTTGCTATCGTAAGCTACCATGATATGGGTTTGTACAAAATATATAGTGTTCGTATAAGGAAAACTATGGATATGGGTATGCTGCGCAATGGAAAAGAACATGGAAACTGCTATGTTACCGAGCGCTTAGTGGAGTGGAGAATCCAATGGAATTGAAAATGACACGGAAACTGAGGTTATACATTGGCTATACAGGGGCTCCAGTAACTGAAACCAAGCTACCCGAATCGTACTATTTACTAAATATCCACTTTTGCTAACTTTATATATTATGTGTGTATATATATATGTATATATTCCCCGAAACCCTGTAGAGCTCCCAGATAACCATTTGACTCTCCACTATGGTGAGCTAGCCTTTAATTTCCATAACAGAAGCCCAGACTCTTCCTTGTTGCCAGGTGAAAACTCGTCTAACCATCCCTGTATATGCCAAACTTGTCCCTGCTCTGGGGCTCTTGAATGACTCTACATGGACCTACACGCAGAGATGTACAAGACTGGCATGTTTTATGGTTTTGGGGCCATTCGCCTACCTGCTTTTCTGGTCCAGGTACTATCCTCAGGAGTGCAAGCGGGCCCCACCCTAAACCCCTGAACTCTATACCCGAAGTTTGGCACATACTCTGCTGAGCATATAGTCCCCCTTAAGTAGATAGAATATGGGTTATATGGGGATCTTATTCTAATAACCCAAAGCCATATTCTATCTACTTAAGGGGGACTATAGGTGGAATCTAGCCATCAGTCCGCCCAGTCAGCAGGCAGAAACTTGGCCAGGTGGTGAATCTCAGCCACGCGGTTTGGGGTTTAGGGGTTAGTCTAATGTTTAGACTTTAAAGTCTAGGGCTTCAGAATGAGGTTTGGGTTTAGGGTTTAGAGATTAGGGTTGAGGGCTTAAGAACGAGGAGCTTCTTCGGTCTAGGCAGCTATGGTACATGCATGGTGTAAGCCAACAACCCACCCAACCCCACTCATGATAAAGATTCCCCATTATTGTATCTTGGGGACATTTGCGATTAGAGGGCTGTTCGTCGGGAGACGGGGCAAAGCTTAAGTTCTGGTCTCTGAATGCTCCCCGCCCCATTCCTCAAAAAGTGTGCTTCTGGCATGGGCCCCACAACTCGTTCGGCAGCTGAATTGCACAAACTACAGGGCACGTCAGGATCTAGAGAACTCAGGTAATTTGTTCCGAGTCTTGCCACGGGAAACAAAACCTATAGCCATCCTCACCAAATTACCCAGCTGACCCAGAATGACCGAAATCAAATCAGAACTTTGCGCTTGGCCTGGTGTGCCAATCGTGCTACTAGAACCGTCATGGCATCAAGTCATTAATTGCCGGGGTCAAGTTGTAGAGTCAGCTGGCTTATGGATCAAAATTGGGATCTGCTTTTGCATTAGGATCTCGTGTTTGTTGGATGAATTGCCGCGCAAGCCCCTGGAAGGCTATGGGTGCCAATGGGATCCTCACGTATCATCACTGCTGTAGGAAGTCCCAGCAAGACCACCCTCATCAAGATCCGGTGATGCAAGATGAGTCCTCCATGCAGGCCCCTTACCCTAAACCCTCAACGCTCAATAAGCCCTGAAACCTTTGGCCTTAATCCTAATCAGAGACCCTGCACTCAAAATAGTAGTGCACTTTCCATTTTCTTCTCCATTGCCGTATCTACACCTCAACGCCTACACATGAGACATCCCTAAACCCTAAATCCTAAACCCTAGCGCCTACACCCTACAGCCTAAACACTAAACCCTAAATCCTGAATCCTAAATCCTAGACCCTAAGCCATTTACCCTAAATCCTAAACCTTAAATCCCAAACCCTTAAGCCCTAAACCTTTAAGCCTCTACTCTATCCGCCAAAGAGCCTCAGCCTCTCGTTCTGGACGCTTCCCCAGGCCAAGTCCAAGACCAGCGCCTACGCTGCTGTGGGTTGCTATTAAGGAACTAACTTAGATTAGGTTTCCATAACAAGGGTATATACGGGGTAGTTGTATAGGGGTATATAGCAAATATATAGGGCTTAGGGTTAAGGAGCTTGAATTAAGTTACGTTATCCCCGTATAATGGAGAATGAAATGGAAAAGAAATTGGACAATGAAGTGGAACCTGGGGGAACATAGGGATTTAGTTCCGAATGGCAAAATCATGAAGGTATAGTTTAGGGTTTAGGGTTGTTAAGGGTTTAGGTTCAGGGTTGTTAAGGGTTTAGGGTTGCTAAGGGTTCAGGGTTAGGGTTTAGAGCATCGCCAGGTTCAATCCAGAACGAGGGTTTAGGGTTTAGGTCTGCTATAAGTCTTTACCAAGATATGGGTACCTGTTTAAAAAATCCCGGATATAACCTCTGTATTACCCCCACATAGCCCGATGAAGGGGCTACAAAGTTATAGACACGGATCAAGGAGAATATAAGCAACATATATATATATATATACATACATACAAACACACATATTACATATATCATGTAATAAGTAGGGTTCATGCTTAAATGAGAGATTTACACCAATAATGAAAATCAAAAGGAGAACATAATAGATTGTCCAATAATTAGATTTGGGGTCCCTTTCTTTGTGTACCTACTATCATGAGGGCTATATTGCATTCGGGTATTTGAGGAATGCCCGTATCCCTGATCTTGGGAAATTGTACGTCCCAAGAATGACACTAAACCCCCAACGCTCAACCCCCATTCCTCATTGGTAACTATCATACGCCCCTACAATGCCCTACAGTATCCTAAAGCTTGATATGGAACAGAGACAGCGGAAACTTTTTCAACGCCTGCGCGAGCAACCAATCCCAAAAGTTTTACAGGAACTACCGAGAACCCTAAGCAATGAAGGCCACTCTCAGCACGGTGTTGGTTTCTAGGTGGCAGCTGCTGACTTTCTGTTCATCTTCTGAAGATGCCTATAGACTGTACAGCTTTCTGGACTGGGATGTTCCAAGAGATTCTCGCTCAATGCTCCTCAGCAAGGGCTTTGCTGGCCAATGGTTGGGCGGCGTCTCGGCCATCATAGCAAACGCCGGTCAAGACGCCGGTCTAGAAGTGCTCCAGCAGCATGACAGGCAGCTTGTCCCTCATAACATCATTGCGCAAACCTTGGCCGGCTGTGCCATCAAGAAAGCAGCATCAGCACCAGCAGCGCCAGTGACACCAGCAGCATCAGCAGCGGCACTAGCATTTCTCGATCTGCTCCTTGGCTCTATGCTGGTTCGACGAGACACACAACTCTGATTTCATCCATCAACAGTATCCCCACAAAAGTACCCCTAAATTTGGGAAACCCCCAATGAGGCTGAGCACCCCATGCACGTTCGAGGCTGGCTAGGCCGGACAAAATACAGAACCTGATTGCATATGCAGGCAGTGCAGTGCGACTCGACATGGCCAAGAATACGCGTATCGATGAGGGATGAGGCTCATGATGTACCAGATGCCCACCAGACAGACGGTGCGACAAGTGTGCCAGCCTCAAGAGCGCAAGCCACCACGGCCACGCATAATGCTCGTGCGACTACAGGTGGACCCTGTCTTGCAAGCGCCCGGCCGCCCCGCACGTGCACATTGCCAAGGTGGCATCTGTACAGATCGCAGCGTTCGCAAGTTCAACTTTGACATCAGATGAAGCGCTGGCATGAACTGGCCTGCTTGATGGCAGGCGCCCACTGCAGAACTGATGCTGATCTCGCTTGCAACGATATTGCTTCCCTGCATATCTGACATCAGTTGAAGCGATGCCTGCCATTCAGAGCTCCTTGAGCATGCACTGATAACGGAGATATACAGGATCTCGTCCACCACTGCACCAGTCCGCGACAGACGCGAGAGCAAGTCAAGAGCCACTTTCCATTGCCCCACCCTTTCACATGCGCTAATTGCAGCACTCAGCACAACTTCATTCAGGCCAGCTGCAGCATGCAGGCGCGACAGCAGCCACAGTGCAATCTGCCACCGCGCTGCACAAGCGTTGATAGCAGCGCTGAGGGTAACCTGGTAAAGCAAAGGATCCTGCAACCAAATCGATAGAGGGGACAATTTTCTATCTTAAAAAGAAAGAGAGAGACAGAGAGCGAGCAAGCGCGCCTGATTGGGCTCAACACTTGCTGAAGGCATCTGCGAGAGCAGCTGCAAGGCTCTCTGCCACTGCGCAACCTTTCCGCATGCGCTGATTGTCGCGCTGAAGCTGACTTCGTTCGCAGGCACCCTGAGCCCGCGCATGCGCGACAGCAAATGCAGGGCCAGTAGCCACTGTCCACCCTTTTCACAGGCACTGATGGCTGCACTCATGCTGACCTCATCCTGCATGGCCTGAGCTATGGGCATGTTTTCCAGCAGCTGCAAGGCAATCTCCCACTGCCCTCCCTTCTCACACGTGCTGATGGCAGCACTGTAGCTAATCTCATCATGAACCAGCCTGGCTGCAGGCATGCCCGCAAATAAGTGAAGGGCCAGTGGCCACTGCAACCCCTTCTCACACGCAGTAATTGCAGAACAATAAGTGAATTCATCAGCCGCAACTCTTTGGGCAAACATGCTGGAAAGCAAATGCATGGCAATTTGCCACTCGCCCGCTTTCCCGCATGCACTGATCAGAGTGTTGAAGCTTACAGGATTTGCCCTCACAGAAGCGCGCAGCATGTCACAGAATAATTCAACGGCTACCTGCCACTTTCCAGCCCTCGCAGATGCACCCAGGGCAGCAGTGAAGCAGAAGACGGTGGCGCGCACAGTGCAAAGAGCCATATAGCTTAAGACTTGCACGGCGCAATGCCACTGCTGGGCCTTCCCCAAGTCACAAATAACATCGAAACAGGCTTTCTCGTCAACAGCGGACGCTGAATGTAGAAAGTGTACCTGGCATAGACACAGGGGCCCTGGCACAACTTACTTGTTTTTATGTGCTCTTCTAGGGATGGTGGTCCATGAGAATTCCAAAGTTTTTCCCAGGAGTATCCCAGGCACTGCTTTTGGCCAGCCCATGGGACCAGGTACTGGATGCAAGACTTCGGACTCTGCAGCCGATTCGCATGAGATGTCTCCGGCACAGACCATGGCCCTAGACCCTAACTCCTAAGCCCTAAAGCCTAAACCCTAAAACCTTAGATCCTAAACCTTCAGACCTAAACCCTAAATCCTAGACCCTAGATCCTAAACCCTAAAGCCTTAACCCTAAATCCTAAACCCTTAAACCCTAAATCTTAGACCCGAAGTTGGCAGCATCATCCACGGGGTAGGTCTTAGGGTTTAGAGTTAGGGGTTTAGGTTATAGGCTTTAGGGTCACTGGTTTTAGGGTTTAGGATCTAACTTAGGGTTTAGGGTTTAGGCTTCTGTTTGCGACTTGCACGGCCAACACAGCAGCGCCAGGTTCCAATCCGGTTACAGTTCTTCTGGGCTCACGAGTCAGAGCTAAGGACTTAAGGTCTATGATTTGAATTCAGGATTTTGGGTGCAGAGTTTAGGTACTTCAGCGCTTTGTAGTTTAGGATTTGACTGCCGCATTCGGGGCTTAGGGTTTAGTCAGCCATGGTGCTACAGTTCCTGCGATGCGTGTGGCCAGGAGGCAGGAAGTCTCTCATTGCATTACTTAAGGAAAAACACTGCGCAACATTCCCATTACGGGGTATACGAAGCGGTGCAAGATTTTCTCCATCTACACTAGGCTAAAGGCCGGTCGACTCTGCGTTCTGACTTCGGAGAACGAAACCTAGCATCAAACCGTCTGATGATTTGTTCGCAAAACCGACTCAGTCAGGCAACGCTAATGGTAAGAAACTTTTGGGGCGGAGGAAACTTAGCCACGTAATGTCTTTGTACCCTAGACGCCCCGGCTTGCTCTAAACCATCAATCCTAGGCTGACTCAACTCTAAATCCTAAACTCTTAATCCTAAACTAAATCCTCAACCTCAAATCCTCAACCCCATTTCCTAAACCCTAAGCCCTACTAAAGTCTAAAACCTAGATCCTAAATCCTGAGCCCTAAACTCTAAAACCTAAATCCTAAACCCTAAGCCCTAAACTCTAAAACCTAAATCCTAAGCCCTGAGCCCTAAATGCCTCCATCAGATTCGTCCACAAGGTGCTCGGCCCGTTGAGCCTGAGCCTGGTTTGCTAGGTCAGAGCAGGGTTTAAGGGTTTTGGGGTTGAGGGGTTTGAGGGGTTGAGGGTTTAAGGGTTTAGCGTTTAAGGGATTGGGGTTCAAGGGTTTAGGGGTTAAAGGGTTTGGGGTTTAGGGTTTAAGGGGGTTTAGGGGCTTAGGCTTTAAGAGTTTAGGGTTTAAGGGTTTAGGGGTTGAGGGTTTTGGGCCTCATATATTCCCTTTAACATCTACCCCTCAATCTTAGGTGCCGTAGTACAATCTAGAATCAAAAGGTGCATTTGTTCCCTTTTACTGGCCTTTGGATAGCTGGGAATGAAGGAATGGAGAAGGAACTGGAAAGTATTAGAATAGGTTATATACGAACTACTATAAAGATCCATTCCTTCATTCCTAGCCAACTCAAGGCCAGTTTAGGCCTCATATATTCCCTTTAAAATATAGCAGTTTCCAATTTCTTTTTCCATTATCCCTGTCTAATATGCAACCCTAGGTGGCTTGATCATAGAATCCTTTTAATAAACAGCTGTTTCCACTTTCCTTTCCACTATCCCTATATGGCTCTATAGAACCCTAGGTAGCTGCAGAGACATCACCTAACAACTGAAGGATAAATTCAAGTTCCCGACGGCTGAAGGTCGGCCCGCCTGAGCTTCGCTTGAGGACCTCATTCTGGGTTGCTGTTTAGGAACTTAAATTAAGCCATAGCATGGGCACTTTGTAAATAATCGGGGTCCTTACCGCGGTAACTTAAGTTCCTTAGCAGCAACCCAGCACTTTCAGAGCCTTGACACTCTGCCTCCATGCAAGACTGCACAGCTGCAGCACACCAAATGTCTGAGGCTTTGCCAAAATCAGGGGTACCCTTGTTAGGGGCCCTATAGTACGGATTACAATATCTTGGGGTCTATACGGGGGGTCCCCCCATTTAGGGAAAGTACCATCTGTCCACTTACACCCACCTTTTCGCCACCATGTTCGGAATCCGGGATGGTTACCAAGCAAGGAAGGCTGCGTCGTGTTTCACGAGCGCAACACCTCTATAGCTAGAGCAGCAGTTACCGTGACGCCGCCTTCGCATCGAGAGCACCAACCGTAATCAACCTTTAGCCTTCGCCCCTTGTTCCAACTAGCTGTTGATGTTCTCTAGCCGGAATGTAGCGGGCATGCCGAGACTTTGCTAGCTTCTTCCATGTTCACCCCCAGCTTCTGAAGATGCGAGTGATGAATAATTGTGCTGATACAGGTTTGGACAGGTACGAGACTGCCCGACCTCTGCTTTACCTTGAGCTACTAATACTACTGTGTCTGCCTCCATCTTGCACGACGACCCTCTTTACCGCATTTCCAAGGCTTTAGGCATATAGGGTCATGCAAGATTTTGCCTGTCCCCCCTATAAGCCCCTCTGCAACCTCAGTCGTCATTTCATCTTCCACTTTTTTGTCCATTTAATTCTCCATTATGGGGATAGCATGTCCAAAGTATATCCCTGCATATCCTATACCCTAAATCCCCTAAATAGTAGCTTCCATTTTCTGTTCCCATTATCCCTATATAACCCTATGTAATATAATCGTTTCCATGTTCTTTTCCATTCTCCCTAACAAAATTATTGGCGCAAGGCAGCTCACAGGTGGGGATCTTTGTCCTCAGCTCGGGCCCCACAGTTTGAGTTGGTCCCACAGGACGGGACTGCTTCTGCGGCAATTTTACTCCTCCTTCTTCTACAAGCACTACTACTACCACCAGTGATACTGCTGCTGCTACTGCTGCTACTACTACTACTACTGCTACTACTTCTACTACTACTACTACTATTACTACTACTTCTACTACTACTACTACTACTACCACCAACACGATTATTATTGCTACTACTGCTACTGCCACTAGGTGACCACGACCACGACGACCACGACCACGACGACTAC
>CAJNIZ010030424.1:62490-74087 GCA_905231905.1 Symbiodinium pilosum
TTGACAACCACCCATATGACCCCTAGCTAACCCCTATGTAGCTGGGGTCCTCCCGCTGCTGCTCGGCCAGGATTCGCTCAGCCTGGCCGAGGGCTAGGAATGTCAGTGTTCTTGTGAAAGCTGGGTTTAGGGTTTAGGGTTTAGGGTTGTGGAAGCTGGAAGAAGGGTTCATGCAGACCCTAGACCCTCAACCCTATATAGCCCCCCTTAAGTAGATACAATATGGGGTATATGGGGATCTGATTATAATATACCCAAAGCCATATTCCATCTGCTTAAGGGGGGGGGGGTCCATGTAGACCGTAAACCCTAAACCCTATATGTCGATAGGCAGGGCACAATGGAGAATCGGATAGGACCCTGGGATACATTATACTATAGTTGCATGATCGTTTGCCAAAATCATGGTCCTTTTTCGGATCCCTTGTATAAGACAGCCCCTTAATTATATTGGGGGTATCCGAGGAGAGCTAAGCTTGAAACTATGAGCTCCTGGTATAGGCCCTTAACCGGATCCTTATATACATACTATGTACCCTATACCCTAAAGTATCCCTTTTTGAGGGTGTCCGTATCGAGTAGGGTAGGGGGAATTCGCCACTATATGAATCCTGGACTACACAGTAAATTTGTATGTACCCTTAAGGGCCCCTAAAATCCCCCTAAGCGGCTTAAGGGCTCTTCTAAAGTTAGAAGAGAATCCCTACGGATTATAAGGGGGTTTTATGGACACATATACCTAGGACATACTTAATGGGGGGGATCCTCATTGGCGCGAGATTCCCCCCTAAACCCTAGTCCACGTGGCCCAGCGTCTGCTTCCGCTATGGCAAAAGCGCTCAAAACCAGGTTCAGGCACAGCAGCAAGTTATAGTATAACATAACATAATATGCGATCATATGATAAAAATGTGTACGATAATATAATATAGTATCATACAATATAGTATACTATGGTATACTATAGAATACTATACTACGCCATGTAATAGGCTATAACCTGTTAGAATATACTAAACATACTATAATGTGCGAGAATATGATGCTGAAATTCAGGGATTGACGGCAGGTAGTACTAGCGGCCACGTTGGAAGAATGGGTAGCTGTGATAATGGAACTGACTGCCCCGGTTAGCAACACAAAAGCTGCCTAACTGCAAGTCTCCAAGACCAGGGGAACTGAATTTTGCCTCTACGCGGCATGCCTTCTACCGTAACTGAGCTTGAGCAAGACACAACCGGTGCTCTTGCGCCTCAGCCTGCTTGTCCTCAGTGATGTGCTCACAGCGCAGAATGGTGACCCATTGCTTTGGCAACTTACTGTGCACAACACATCACAAGCAACGGCAGATCTCAGAACTTGCCCAGCGTCCGTGATGCGAATCGCCGAGTCGGGCTGCCATGAACTGTCGAAAAAGAACTGCCACTGCCTGAGGCACCATCTGCGAAGATCGGCTTGCTTTCTCAAACTAAACGGACATGAGCGGCGTGGGGGGAAGGGCTGTCTGGCGCCACGTCAGAGCAATAGCCGAGTCATCTGCTTTCCATACCTGCTTGCAGACAAGCTTCTCCATTTTGTTTGGCGGGCAGCCCTTATGCGGAGACACGGATGCCATCACGCCACCTGCGTTACTGAGTGAGTGCAGGTGGCGGTTCTCGCTCACTGCTCAGTCTGCACAGGCAAATTAAACATGGTATGTTATAGAATTCTATACTTTGTTTGCAGAATATGCTTTAGCATACTAATTCATACATATATATCTCCCTCTCAATATGTTTACATCTATTTCAAAATGCTTGAACATCTTTATTTCTAGGATCTTGTAATATGTCATACTATAATTTATCATATTATATGACTTCCCTCTGGTTAGCAGGGAATGGACAAGAATGGGATTCTCTAGTTGCTATAGTCAGGATCCATTCCTGCAGTCCTTGCTAACCAGACGTAACATGGAAGGCGCCCGCCGTTTTTCTCGATTCCGTTCTCGGAGTCCTGGGCCATGCTCCATGACATGGGGAGACTGTCTGGGTGTTGGGTTTGGGCTTGCAGTTTAAGGCTTTTAGATGCAAAAATCAGGGGTTACCAAAATAGACCCTGATATGATTACACTTCAACCCTTGTTTTAGCCAAGCGTCTTGTTTTAGGGACTCCCCAAAGCTGGCCCCCCAAACTTTTGGAAATCCTCACATCCTTGAAAACAACCACCACCCTAAAACCCTAACCCTAAACCTTAGCTCTCCGTCACAGCAGCCAACCTGTCATTGCTAGGCACCAGACGGTCACAAACCATCGGCCCTTGCTTGTGCTGAAGATCCATCCTCCAGGTGTAGGGTCTAGGGGTTTAGGGGTTTAGGGGTTTAGGGGTTTACGGTTTAGGGTTTAGGTTTTTGTAGCTTTTGGGGGTAGTATGGGACCATCTGGTTATATACCGTGTATGGAACAAGGGTTATAAAACATGGTAGGATTAGGGATCCTTCCTCAAACCCCTGAGATAGCACACAGGTCAACTACACGGATTGCTGGCGTTATCGTGGCTTGTGGGCATTATGAGTAAACTTCCTGAGTCGCCGCGACATCCACGATAATTACTCTTGCAACTGATGGCAGGCAGACAACACCGTACCAGAACCCAACACAGGCGGCTAGTGCACTCAAGGGTTGCTTTGAATGTATTGGACCTCTTAACTTCGCAATCTGTAACCACGCAAAAGCTTTCAACTACAACCCTGTTGCTTGGCACCTGGCGCTAGTTGAATCCGAGACACGTTGAAAGCGCGCACATAGCTTCGTGGTGGTGGGGAATGGAGGCTTATAGCAATTAGTCCCTAATTAACGTTCCCCTGAAGTGGACCCCATACCGCACCCGATTCCTTAATTCCCACTGGCCACCAGTCACCAGCAAGACAAAGTGCTCTGCTTGGCCTTCTCCTCCAACTTGACGCCAAACGGGCTCGTTTCTTTCCCGCCGTGTCTCCTGGCTTTCTTGGCTTTCTAAGCGTATGAAAGAATGGAAAAATGGAACTACTGTATCTTATTTGGGGGGGGGTTATATGCACACTGAGTCTCATTCCTACTAACCAGCAGCAAGCTGGATGTCAAGCTCAATGACTTAAGTGGCTGAGCTCAAGACCCTGGCTCCTGCTTTCTATACTCACCTTGCAAGTTCGGATATCGCGATGCCAGCAGCCAGAGCGACGAGGGGTGTTCCTGGCGCGTCAGAGAAGGCAAGGCGAGCACTCAACTCGCAAGAATGCTTCGAACTTGCTTGAACCTCCTCGATCGAAGAGCTTTGCTTCTTTGCCTGCGCCTCCAAAAACTTTTCTTGAGAGGCGAGTACCTGACCGCCCGGCATGCTACGAACAGGGAACTGCTCCCTCTTGCCAGAACTGTCATGCTATGATCTCATGTGCTCGACATCAGTCCCAGTTGCTGCAATGGCTGTGTCATCGTGCCAGTCACTTCCATCGTAGTACTGCCACAGCACTACCTGCAACAAGCACCAACCCTTGCCCGTACGACGGCTCGGTGCTGTTACGCTTGCTGGCCTTATGTGGCGGCACTCCAGCGTGCGGCTGTGCTGACTGGATTGGGCCCAGGCGATCAGCCAATTCCTGATCTTTACTCATCACTTGTCCATGTAAGATCAGTCTATATATATATATATTCGACAAGGCGTCAACATTGGCATGTGAGCTTGAAAGGCACATGGCAGACAGTCTCTCCCGCGGTCGTGACACAGAACTTCGTATTTCCCATCGAAAGCTTGCCCACCCCAGCACAACACAATGCCAGTCTAATTTCATGTCAAAAGCATGGCCACGAACATGGGTTCTTCTCATGAGAATCACTGTGCTATCCCCTGTAAGCATCCTTAGAATCCCTTTGCATCCTTAGTCCGCCCCCTGATTTGAGAAACTCCCAGATGAAAATGCCAAGTGGCCATGTCACTATTGGCAAAGCGCCAAAAACCATCCGGGCCGCTGCTAAACAGCCAGCCGGATCCTTTCTGCTGTCTCCACAATGGCTGATCCAAGTTGTCACGCCCTTTCTGAAGGACCTTGGTGAGCTGGCGTCTTCTTGACACGACATTCCCGCTGAAATCGCTGACCAATGGCTAAACCTGGAAGCACCCCAGATTTGGATCCGAAACAAAACTAACTTATGCTAGTTCAGGCCAAGCTGACATATTCACCCTGGACAGCGCCCCTTGCCGGAGCCAACAGCCACAAGTGCTTGGGATCACCTGTGCCAATTTATGCAGAATCTGGGGATCGAGGATTCGATTGGGATTTTGCAAATTCGTGGTGGGGCTTGCATGCTGATAACACTGCAGTACATCAGCCTACAAAAAATCAGGAAAATCCAAAGAGAGCAGAGAGAGCGAGAGAGACAGAGAGAGAGAGGGAGAGAGGGAGAGGAGAGACTCAATGAGAGTCAATGAGAGTCAGAAAGCGAGAGAGAGAAAGAGAGAGAGAGAGAGAGAGGGGAGGGAGAGCGAGAGAGAGAGGGGAGGGAGGGAGGGTGGCTCCACCTTCACCTTCGTCACTCTCTGGCGCAGTGCTGCTGTAGGTACCTGCAGCCATGGCACATCAGGCATTTCATTGCCTTGCAAAAAGTAGCATTCGACATGCCATAATCACAGAAATGTTATAATCTCACTCGGACTTTAGCATCCCCATCAGAGACGCAGCTCACGTGAGCTATAGTCTAAACTCCATCCCCCTTTATAGACCTATAGTAGTTCCTCTATATATAGTCCCTAATATAACCCCTTTATGGATTTTAGACTATAGCTCATATGACACATTAAGCTGTAACAGACTGCAAAAACCAAGCCTGTGAGCTCTGGTGTTGACAAGCTCCTCTGCGCCATGGCCAAACATTGGCTTGGCCCTGTTTAGGGGTTTAGGGTTTAAGGTTGTATATGGGGTTTTTCATAGGGATGTATATATATATATACATATATATATATATGTGTGTGTGTGTGTGTGGTATGTAAGTAGTGGTATGTACGGGTATATTGGGGTGTTTAGGGTTTAGGGTCAGGGCATCGGGGTTAAGGGTTGGTGCTTCTCCTGTTAGGAGGCACCATGCGCGTCATTGGCGACAGCAGCCATGCATCTATGCTGCCATTGACATCTTGAATGACGAAGTCGACGGAAAAACTTGTCAGGTCCATCCAGACCAGCTACGAGAATATGGCCGCGCCTACATCCGTAAACCACATGCGATAACTATGATGCTGCCTGCATGGAGGGACCGCGCTGTTCAGATGGCGCAGTGTTGAACCAGCTGCTGACTCAAAAGCGGCAAGTGTGACAGCGACGGTCGGCTAAAACCTTTCCAATACCTTCGAAAACTCACAGCTCCACCTACTCATGCACGCAGCATGCCTTAGTTAAAGAGGGTAGACCGAAAGCAGCTGCTTCACAGGTTTAATGCTGCCACAAAAGGGGACCCTAATATAGACCCCCTTATTTTGGGAAACAACTAAACCCTAATCCCTCAACCCTAAATAAATCCTATATACCCCTATATCACCTCTTTAAACGGTACCCCCTAATTTTGGGAAACCCCAAATTCTGCTTTCACTGACATAGCTCCGGACTCGGGTGAATTTCGCGCCGGGCCTCACTTTAAAGCAACGCCCGCACAAGAACAGCGCTGACGGTTTAGGCTTTAGGGTACCTTGTAATATATTGGGAGTATTTCATATTAGGGGATTGGGTGGTTTATTATAATGCAAGGGGGAGGGGATTAATCTGTAATCCTTCAAGTCGATGCCCATTACAGTAACAGTTACTGCAAGAAATAATAGGACTTATGATAGCCCCTTAATAAAAACCCTTTAAGGATAGTTACTGTAAGGGGGGGAATGACCCAAGTAATCCTCCTAGACCTGTAAATAAAAAAATGTCTAGCAACTCCTGAGGGAAGTTCCTATGCCAAAAATGCAAAGAACACCTAAGAAAACCACAGCAATCCCTAGCCGCTTTGGTACCAATAGCACCGCATCTTAAAGGAAGCGCTCGAAGTTGAGCCCGCTACTGCTTTGAGATCCCACTGCGAACTCGTCGTTGCCATCGGTCACCAAGACCCTCAGCGGAGCTAATAGTAATTACTTCTGTTCTTACTATGATTATTCTTCTTCTTACTATTAATACTACAATTACTATTTTTGCTTTTATTGAGACTATTACTGTCAGTAACTATTATTTCTCCTATGTCTATTTCAGTTCTTTGTGAACCAACCACCTCTGGCCCCTCACTGCCCCATGCCGTTCACTTACTGGTTCTTAGCGGCGAATGAGGGAATCTATTATACTATTACATGGGTGGTTGTCAAAATTATGGTCCCTTTTTTGGGTAACCTAAATACTAGGTACCGTATTATAATAGGGATCCAAAAAAGGACCATAATTTTGAAAACCAATATAGGCATCGTATTCCCATATTCCCTGCTAAGAGCTAGTAGGCTTCATGCACACGAGGCCATGCTTGGCCCGAGACGTCTTGGATTTAAGCGGAGTCTGAGGCATACCTCAACATGTGTGTCCATGTTGTGAAGATATCCATGTGAACTACAGTCTCAACTCCTCGTATGCCCCTTGATAACCTCTATAATACTCCCGGGTAGAATTGCTATGAAACCCTTAAGGAGTTTAGAATATGGTGACTATAGCTCATGTCACGAATCAATGTTCCAATGAGGCCCGGACAAAAACAGGTGCACGAGAGAGATCCTATCTGAAACCTCGCTCACACACTCGGGGATTCAAAGGCACTGATGCTACCGGTCTACAGGTAGATGAGGACTATGCGGATATGTTTTCGTCCTCTATGTTAACCCCACATATATTTTAGGTGTATACGTATATATGTACATATATATATATATACATATGTATATATATTCACTCACAGGCGGTGCTGACAACTCACAATGATCCCTGTGAACCCTTGCCATCCGTATGGGGTGAGTAGGTCTTGTCCAAACACCTATATCTCCTATAACCCCAAAATACTATAGTAGTTTCAAATTGATTTTCCATTATCCCAAAATAAACCCCCATACAACCAATAGCCAACTGGGCCCGCTGCCCGCAACCAACCTCACTGGCTTGGCATGTAGAGGTTTCCGAAACCGCTACGGCAGGTCGATTTGGGAAGTTTTTACTACTATTAGTATTACTGTTAGTACTAGTGTTATATGTTTGTTCTACTATTCTGTCTAGTGTTATATGTTTGTTCTACTATTCTGTCTAGTGTTATATGTTTGTTCTACTATTCTGTCTGGAGTATAGGGCTGTTTGCCACACAGGCCTGGTCCCGTTCCTGTCCCTTGAAATCGTGAGAATTCGAAGAATGAAACCGCCCGCGGCCCATTTGGAAGAGACACCTCTCTTGCGTACGTATTTAAAGGGACCGAATCGGATGTGGGTGCGCCTCCAATTTCTGGAAACCAACAAAAGTCAGCACGTGCACACACACACAGGGTTGTGTCTCGTTGAATCCAAAGTGTACGCATATGCCGGATTCTCAATTCGAGCTCGACTTCCTATGGGCTGCGTGGCCTTGGGGAAAGTCTGAATGAAGGAGCGCCCCTCCAGCAAAGTCCCACGTAATTATGTTGTTCACCCGTAAGTGAAGGCATGCATAAGAAGCCAGCTCCATCTCCAAGAGCTCCAAACGAATTGTTGCAAATTGGCCTCGGTGGCATCTTCTGGGTCTCATGCTACTACACGACCAGGCATCTGAGGCTTTGGCATTTCGACATGTTGCTCCCCACAGCGGCGCAACAGTTGGCGATGCAACCACCCACACTTTGGCTACAAAGTGCAGCAGACAGCTTCCTAGTAGTGAGTGTTTAAGCACTTGTGCTGGGCTCATGTCATCACCGCATGGGCGACATATGAGCTGCAGGATCATGTCGCAAGCATCGCTCAAGCCCAAGAGCCATGAACCATGAAGTCTTCATGGCTGCACCTGAGCGTGGTTGTCACAAGGCTTGATGCCGCTGGCTGATGAGCGGGTCAGTCCGGTTCACCAATTCGCGCAAAATGCTTTTGCCTCAGTCTCTTGCACATGCTTGTCATCTTTTCGGTGGGATACAATCTCCGGATCCGAGCTCCAACCCCTGGGAAATATGGCCTTTTTGAACCCGCAGGACAGGCAGGCTGCTCCGGCTAGCTGCTCCTTCTAACAAGCTTTGTGCCACCCTTGGCTTGGTTAGCTCAAGTGTGCAGTGATTGGGCGCAGCATTGCTCGAGCTTGGCTGCTTTGCTGGCCAGGTTCGGCAACCGGAAGTCACAGCGGCTTGTAAGCCACTGGACTGCCATTGCCAAAAAGGATCTGGAAGTCGTGGCTCGTCAAACTGGCTGGCACATCGACGTGGCACGTGGCCACCTTGAAATGTAGAGTGCCAAAGGCCGATCAGTACAGTAGTAAACAATGGCCACGCAAATAAACCTGCGAATTGAAACCATTCTCCGGGTGTTGAAAGTTTAAATGCAGCAAGCCTGAAGGTAGCATCATCACCCGCTTCACCCATGACTTTGTCGGGAACGCCTGGAGCAGTAGCCCCTCAACCAAGAAGCTACCAGTCAGACTCGCTAGCTGAATGCATGAATTGGCTTGAATCCACGAGGTGGGTTTCTGTTGAGGCCAAGCCCGTGAATTCGCTTAGATATACACATAACCACAAGGATGTTTTCTGTGCAATATCCTGTCTCGTATCGCGCTTGGAGCACGAGAAGGCAGTGCAGATTCTGCACTGCTTAGCTGTCAGGGAACCTCGCATCAGGCAATCATGCGGCTGTAGAGCTCGTAGCCTCAGCTCTGTTTATCTGGCGGCTCAGACTTCAATCCCTTTAGTAATCTCTGTCCGCCAACATACTGTAGTCTGCATCCGGGAACGAAGTATTTCTTAATCTCCAATATCTCCAAGGGAAAACCCTATAGGCCACTCCTTCATTCCCTTCTAAACGCCCTAGATCGTACATGCTAGAAACTGTGGTAGCTGTATTTTCTTGTCTCTTTCACCTAGCTGCCAAGACTCCCTACACAAACCTTGGGTACTGCCCCCCGCCCCGTAACAGTCTATAGTAGGGGTAACGTTAAGGTGTATATAGAATTATACCATCATTATTATCCAACTGCTACTGAGAGGGGATGGTACCCACATAAACTCTTCACAACATTGTTGTGAATTTGATGGTCTACGTGATCCTCCAATTATTTGGTCAGCTGTGCAAATTGTGGCTTTGGGATTCCCACTGTAATGCAGCCCCTACTATGCAGCAGGGTACCCATGAGTGCCCAGAAAAGACCACATTTTGACAACCTTCCAACAACGGGCGCTTCTCAAAATCGGGATACCCTTAAGGACCCCAGGCCAGGGTTATATGGGATTATTGTAACTATCAGGAGAAAATTGGCTGCCTATGCAGGATGAGGCCATACAGAATCAAGTGTCCCTTGTATGTTTCATGTTGTTTGCTTTGATTCTCCCTTCCTGGGCAGGAGCTGGTATATCCATGCAAAACGACACACGCAAGCCTTACGTGGTCCACATGGTGGTTGTTCAAAAGACTTCTCTTCAAACTGGCCATACAGTCAGTTCCTTTTGTGGTTGGGACCCCATTTATGGAAGGGTATTCCCACTGTCCCCTCCTTAGCATTGGACGTTTAGAGCAACCCTACAAGCCAATTCCTACATATCCCTAAATGCACCCTACCATTTAAAACGCCCTTCTAAACAAACCCCGTCGCTCCTCAACTGACCCAATATAACCCCAGTGTCCATGACGTGTTCCATGTTCTTGCCAAGTTGAGTCTCCAATATCCTAACTCCTGAGCCCTAAACTTTCTTAACCTAGCGACCATTTCATATTTCATTTCTTGTCCATGTGAATCTCCCACGTTTTTGCTAAACCCGCAACCCTAAACCGCACATCCTAAACCCTTATCCCTGAGCCCACACCCTACTCCCTAAGCCCTATCTCGCAAACCCTATCCCCCAAACCCTAAACCCCAGTCCCATGCGTAACCCTAAACCCTCAACCCTAGACCCTAACCCCTAAACCCTAATCCCTTAACCCCAAACCCTAATCCCTGAACTCTTGTGATCCTAAACCCTAATCACTAAACCCGAAACACTTAACCCTTGACCCCAGACCCCAAGCTCGAAACTCTCAGTCCATATGAGCTATAATGTAAACTCCTAGTATCCCCCTTAATAACCCCTAAAATAATCCCTACCTAATCCCATAAGTAACCCCCATGAAGGAGTTTAGACTACAGCATATACTAAATTTGCGTCGCACCGAGCCGCGCTGGTTGAAATTCTTCAGCACCTCCGCCCTGCCCTTGTGGCTGCCTGACAGGGTTTTGCGCTTAGGGTTTAGGGTTTGGGGTTGAGGGCTTAGGATTTAGCGCTTAGGGTTTAGGGTTGAGGGTTTAGGGTTGAGCGCTTAGGGTTTGGGGTCTGGGTTTGGGGTTGAGGGCTTGGGGTTTAGGGTTTGGGGTTGAGGGCTTAGGGTTTAGGGTGTACGGGGCATGTTGGGCATGTGGGGCTTCCAGGGTCATCTAAGGGAAACAGGGAGCATAGAGGGGTATGTAGGAGTTATAGGGGTAAATAGGGTTATAGGGGGTACACAAAGCTTCCAAGACTGGCAAAACGAAATGGAAAAGAACATGGAAAATGAAATTGAAACTAGGCTAAGAAAGTGGATGTATGGTCGTTTCCATGAACAGGGGGACCCCAACATGGACCCCAAAATACTTTAACCCTTATCATTGGTAGCCCCAAAGTCGTACCCTTAATTTCAGGAAACCCCTATACAGGCTGGTCGTGTGGCCCCCTGGCACCAGGTTGTGGTTATACAGGGCACGTAGGGCTTCCAGGTCTATGTAGGGTTTTAGGGGCCAAATGGCGGGGGGGGGGGGAATGATTTATGAGGGCAGAAAGGTTATAAGTAGGGCTTCCAATATTATCTAGATATTATCTAGGGTTCTAGGCGGGCATATGTTTACTTAGGGGTTTGCGTGGATCATCATGTAGAAAATAAAGAAGTTTCCAAGAGGGGCGCTTGTGGAATCTACCGTGAATCCTAAGGACATTTCTAGGAATTTGAAAGGGCTTGCAGATGTCCCGCTGAAGAACTCCATATCTCTGAGGCTCCACTCGTTGCAGGCTGCAACCCCCCTAGACCTATAAGAAAAGAAGCTTGTTTCTCATGATCTCCTAAACCCTAGGTTTAGGGTTTAGGGCACGGTGTGGTTATACAGGGCACGTAGGGCNNGGTTTAGGGTTTCCTAAACCCCCAAATCATTCCCAGAGACCACAGTAGGGCCTCCAGATGGGGTTGTGTTGGCTTCCTTGTTCTCAATCGACTTGCCTCAAGCGCAAGCTCATGCACACCTTCCGGGCCAAACCCATATATCACAGGGTGGCCGAAATATGGACCCGAATATATGGTGATCCTTATATTACAGGAATACCCCAAAAGCTACATGCAACTTTGGAAACACCCACGTCGAGTTGTTCAGTATTCCTTTCCCCAGAAATTGGTCTTTCGCGTACCCTTTCGCGG
>CAJNIZ010030435.1:30513-46135 GCA_905231905.1 Symbiodinium pilosum
TCCTTAACAGCAACCCAGAAATCCCGCATGGTCCTAAGCCCCAGATCACCTTCTACCGCAAGACTTGTGGGGTAATAGTACACGGGTCACGCAGGGTGCTAGTAGCAACAGTAAGTAGCTTTTATCGAGATTCCAGGTTGAGGGTGTCGGGTGGGGGAGTTGAGGCCCTGGGGTTTAGGGTTAGGGTTTGGTGTAAGCCTAGGGCCCCAAACAGTCGAATACATGCACTATTTACAGACGTTGGGCCCAACATACTTGAAGCCGCAGGATAAGGCACACGGCTGTTTTTTTTCTGAGCTCGAGCCTTGGACCCTAAGCAGTAAAACCTGAATAGAGAAGCTTTTGCCTTGGCTGGCTTTAGCCCGGATCTGAGGACTGTAATTTTTGGGTTTCTTTCTTATTCTACTAGGGATGCGAAAAGTTTGAATTCTAGGAGGGGTCTTGCATTCAGCTAAGGTACTCTGAATCTAAAACGGCATGGAGTTGGTAGAAACATGCTCCCAGTAGTCGTCGAAACTGTTCCCGAGCTTTTCTTTGGCACACATAACACCCTAGACTTACGGCTGAGCCTAAAAAACCTTGGGCACGTTGCATGACGGTAAATTCTAGCCTTGCGCGGTGATTTTTCGGGGATTTCATAGTACACTTGCGTGTGTTTGTGGTATTGGGACTGGATGTTGTTATATACTATGGGAATATTAGGGACTAGGGGTGAACTCTGGTTTCCTTATGGAGAATTCAATGCGAGCCTTAATGTCTTCCCAGCAAGCCCAACGTCCACTCGCCACCGGTGGACGAATGTTCTTTATGGTGATTTACTATATGCCTTGGTATCAATCAGTGAGGCAGGTAAAAGTGACTGTAACTAGCTCCTATGATGATATACCTCAACACACCCCCAAGCCCCAAACCCTAGACCNNCCTAAAACCCAAAGCTCTGAACCCTGACCCTTCTCGCTCAGGTTTTGGGCTTCCAGATGATGCGGATCGGCAACCTTGTGCCTTTGCTGGCACCACTGCGACCTCCTTTTGTTTACGCGGTTTAGGGTTTAGGGCTTAGGGTTTGGGGGTATAGTTGGGACTGTGGGCATCCATCCTTATATCGGTCTGTAGAAGAATCCCCAGCACAGTCCTCTGACCTGCTTCCCTTTTCCCAACAAAATATGAGAAAGAAAATATGAGAAAGTTTTGATATTTTAGGTTTGAAGCTCCCCTGGTCAGTGCACTGACGAAAAACCGATCTGTACCTGGCACTAGATAAGAGCTGTATGCCTTGCGTGATGGCTCGCCTATTTCTGGATGTGTGTGTGTGTGTGCGTCCCAAACCCTACACCCCCAGACTCTAGCTCGGAATCCCCCTAATAATGAAACTCCTTGCCTGGAAACGATAATTACGTGTTCCCCGATTGTACAAGAGATTGGAGGACATATCATCAGCATCAGTTTCATTCTTGCCAGGGGAGGTTAGTATGCTTCGTCACGAAGCTCACTGGTATTCCCGCCCCATAGTTGATCAAGTTGTTTCTAGAGAAACTTCTGGGGAACCTGTCATATCAGGGCTGGTGAGGCGTGTTTTCTCTCATGGAGGTATCAAAAAACCTCAACCTTAAATCCTGGGGGCTAGGAAGCCTCTCATTTCGAAGGACCTTACACCCGTGCGGAATCTCTCCGAAAGGCTTCTGTCCAATCTATTCGCCCTTTTGTGTGCCTACATAAGCAGGTCCCTAAGAATACACCCCCCCCGCCCTAAGAATGAATATTGTTGCCACACAAGTGTGCTATATTGGATGTATGTTTAATCAGGAGGGTGTTTGTTGCTTTACGGGTTACTCCCTAGCTTGCCTCCATGAGCAGACCCTGAAACTGGGATGGGGGCTAGCAAAAACCCCTGGGGCTTCTGCTCTCGGCAGGGTTTAGAGCGTAGAGCCACTGCATGCTTTTGTGGGATCTTGGGCCCGAGCCTCCAACGCTGGACCCCAAAGCCTCCAAAACTTAAAACTTAAAACTTAAACCCCAAGCTCTAAGCCCTAACCCTAAGCCCTCAACCCTAAACCTCCAACCCTAAACCCTAAGCCCGAAATTCTAAATCCTAAGCCCTAAACCCTAAAACCTAAGCCCTGAACCCTAAGCCCTAAGTCCCTAAACCTGTAACCCTAAACCCTAAGTCCCTAAGTCCCTAAGTCCTTAAGTCCCAAGCCAAAAGCCCTGAAGCCGTCACGCCAAGCCTAGCCCTTGTGGTTTGTAGGAATCGGGTTTCAGGGTTTAGGGGTCTAGGGTTTAGGGTTCAGGATTTAGGGAATGGGTTGAGGCTTTAGGGATTAGGGCTTTAAGGTTTAGGCGTTTTAGGGTTTAGGGCTTAGGTTTTAGGATTTCCTATACATTCTGGCAGCTGGCAGGGGACTATACAGGGGGACGGTCCTTTCCAGTTACCAGTCTAGACTGCTCACTTATCTCGACTTCACTTGCAGTACGTACTGTACTGTACTATACTCTGCAGATGACCAAAATTGGCACAACCAGGGTATAGGGTACCTCACATGGGGGTTTCCCAAAATTAGGGGTACCCTTTTAAAGGTCCCCATAATAAGGACTATAGTATATTAGGGTCTATATTAGGGTCCGCTTATTCTGGGAAAGTACCAAATAGACTTAATTTTGGAAGTTGATCAGGCCCCTTTCTACCATGATCCCTCCACATGAGCCGCACATAAACAGTTTCATTTAGATGTCCTTTTTCTTCCCATGTGATTCCCCATTACGTTACTATAATCCCTAGACCTGAAACGTCCTTCAGCAACCCCAAAAGAACCGCACTTAGAATCCGGCAGTACATACCTAACTGAGATCATCGTGGCGGTTCCGGGGGAATTCACCACGATGGCTGGCAAGAGGACGCGCGAGGCAAGGAACTCCCCTGCCACCCCTTTCTACTATCCCGCTTAGTCCCTAAGGGATTTGTGGGGATTGTGTTTTTCATGATAAAGAGGGTTTTGATAACCAGAACGTCCCCAAATTAGGACCCTTTAGCTATCATGTGGTAAGAAATAGAGTGCTCAGTTTGGGGATCTGCGTTACCAAAAACCCTTTTTCCATTCTTGGAGTTGCAGGGCTACTGGAGAGGGTCTACTGCTTTGCTGCTGAAAGCTGTAAAAAACGCGAGCACAATAAGGAACGTCTCTTCAATTTCTACTATGTCTCCATATGATTGTAGCTTTGCTTAAGTCACTCTCGATTTTTGGTTCGATTTTCCAGATGTATCCTTGCAGTTTGGCGGTTTTGGGACTGTTGGGCTCAAAACTGCCATGCAGTGACTTGCCAGTTGTTCGTACGGAACGAAGGAGTGAAAAACAGCATGAACCCAATGATCTTGTTCAGGTTTTTACAGGCGCTCCTACAGGGATCCATTTGTTTTGGGATTTGGGGTTTAGGATGTAGGTTTAGGGTTCAGGATTAGGGTTCAGGGTTTAAGGTCTAGGTTTGCGGTGTAGGGTTTAGTTTCCCTACAAACAGTCTGTAACGAGTAAGGTCGAGGGTTTTAGGCGTTTACGCAAGCACGTTGCAAGGGCGTCTCAGCGCAGAGTATGAGTATGCTGGGAAAGGCTTCGAAAGTTAGGGTTCAGGGCGACCGGCATCCTTTAGAGGAGCAACCTGAACACCGCTTATGAATTGGATATGTCTCATAGAAAGGCAACAAGAATTTGAAGACCTGAAGCAGCTAGACCATGATCTGAAGACTGACTTTTCGAGACCTAATTTGGGACACCGCGTAACAGATTCCGACAGTAGTGCGGAATGGCAGAGCGGGTTCAATTTGGATCTCTTACCTCATTCCCTACTACGCAACGAACAGCAGGTTGGGGAGATTCCCAAATTATCTTAAAGCCCCAGCCGAATTCTCTTTTTCTACCCCATGCTATCATTCCTGGTGTGGCACCTCACTTTAGCAGCCGTGAGCATTGGCACTGTTAGCTTTGAGAAGTGCCCGCTCTACATGTAATCTAAGCCCGAATCCTGATAAACCCCAAACCCTAGACCGTAGATGAACGCCTGAACCAGTTAATCCTTTCCTGTTGCTCGTTGTCAGTCGGCTCATTGTCAACATGTTTACCATTTACCGCCACTAATGGAGAATCAGATGGAAATGAAATCGAACATGCAATGGACGCGGGGTTCATGCAGGTGTTGATTGGGATCAAAATGCTTTCGTCAAGTTAGCAAGGAACGCAGGAATGAACAAGAAAATGCTAAATATTAGGTTATTGGGGATGCTATAGGAGATCCTGGAAGGTCCATTCCTCCAGTCCCTACCGTACTCTGTAAACCTGTGTAGGGATCCTGTCCTCCGTACCTACTCACAAGCAGTGAGTCTTACGATCAAGCATAGATCAGCATGAGCATCCAGATATAGGATCCATCAGTGGCGACACAAATAGCAGTGGCCGGGGATCTGGGGGTTTTCTGAAGATTGGGGAACCTTGGGGACCGTATCTTTCAGGCATACAGGAGTTTTACGGAGATCCTGCAGGGTCACACAGGGAGCATTGTTTCAAAACGTTTCAGAAGCACAGATCGTGCAACAACCTGAGTATTGATCCCTAAGCCCAATCTTTCAATCCCAAGCCCTCAGCACGAAACCCAAAGGCCAAACGGGCACCTTTTGTTGCAACTCAAGTCTGGAACAGACCTTCACGTCCCTGAGCCCTAGAACTTTGAATCCCTTAAATGGAAATGTCCTAAATAGATGCTCTTCAATGCTTACCAGCAAAAAAAAGGACAGGTTTTTCTGAGTGTTTGGCGGGACCTTCAAGACTCATATCTTGAAGCCGCACAGAGTATGCTGAGGTATTTCGGATATCCAAATCTCTTGACAATCCCTGCCGACCCTCAAAAAACAGCGCGGCCCCGGACCAAAAACCCAGAATCCGGAATCAAGTAGTAGCTTTTTTAGGGATACTAGAGCCTACTGACGTCCCTAATAGAGAGTAGGACTATGTTCTTGTTTTCGTTACGATATTCTATAAGACGGATATTATCTAGCTGGGTTCAACCACCACAAAGCACTGCTCAATAGTTTAGATGATTTTGTGGAAGGCCATCAAAGCAGTCTTTGTGGAGAAGGGTGTCGTGGACGACACTGCCAAAGTGGTGACTGCCTCAGTGGGTTGTGGGATTTGCGGTTTAGGTGTGGAGGTGAAGAGTCTCAGGCTTCAGGGTTCAGGGTTTAGGGTTTAGGGTTTAAGGTTAGAGGGTGTATGTGGAGAGGCTTCGGGTCTGGAGGTTGAAGAGGTTGCGGGATAAATTGGATCTCTGACGAGGGTGCTGGTGAGCGAGGGCCCATGTAAGCTGTGGTCTTAACACCTTAAAGGGGCCTATACAAGGGACTATATAGGGGATAGTCAGGGGGATACTAGGAGTTTCGACTATAGCTCATGTTGTTTTGAGACTTGATCCTGAGCTAAAGCATTGTTCAGGCAGGCCACACAGGGCCTCAGCAATTTCCACATGGTTTCAGGGCTACGGGGTTCAGGCAAAGCACAACTCAAGTGTAATTGTACTTATGAGCCAATTACTGTAGACCCATGATTAATAAACCCCCTCCTTTTCAGGGTCTAAGTATTGGGATCCTTATTATACTCCCCTATTAAGGGGAGGGGGTTTATTAATCAGGGGTCTAGGTTGTAAGTTTCTAGGCCTCCTTAGTTGGGTTTTCTAGGTGCAGCCATTTCAAAGTCCGTGTCTAAGACATCAAGCAACCTTACATGACATCCAGGGCTCCTTGGGAATACCAAGCCCTGTAATTGGCATGGGTCGCAAAGCCTCGATCAGCCCGTCCTTCCCAAAGAACACTCGCAACGCAAACCCTAAACCCTAAACCCTAAACCCTAAACCCTAAACCCTAAACCCTAAACCGCTTTTGCACGTTATTCGACTCAGCTTGGACCTAGACCCGAGGTACTGAACAATGTGGCCAGCGGCGCTGCCCTCAGCACAAATGGGTCAGAGAAGAAGATGTTGTGGACATGAGTGTTTCGGAAAAGGCCTTTACAATACGAGCATATGGGTAACCGAAACCCAAGAGTCTGAACCCTATTGTAGGACATGATAGTTGTGTCATTCTATTTTTGGAGTTGGGGTTGCAAAGCCCCCTCTTGTCTATATAAGCCCCTATATCACACCAGTTCCCATTTCATTGTCGTTTCCATGAGATTCTCCAGAACCTCAAACCCTAAACCCAAGGTTGTCCTTGCAGAATCCCTTCTCATTTACAGGGTCCGGAGGGAATCCCTACTTGTAGGGTCAGAGGACTTGGTAGTAGGTTCATAACAGGGATAGCTAGGTCTGAAAGGGGGTTTACGTATACCTAATAAGTCCCTGTGCGGACCCTCCAGCATGTCGAGCAAGCCCCTGCAGAAAGGCCTCAGTTCAAGGGATGGGGGGGTCAATGGAGGAATGAAAAGAAGCCAGTCAGGCGAGGGTACCCAAAGTTTGAGGATCAGCATTAAATTCGTAGCCAATCTTTAGGGTTTTGGGAGTAAATAATCCAAGAACCTAATCCCACCACCCTACACCCCTCAACCCTCAGCCTTCGCTCTGAATCCTCACGGCCCTCACTTGGAGCCCCTCACTTGGAGCTTCCTGGGTAGCTAGAAGCAGGGTGATATGCATTCAAATATGGCAATAGTTGGTTATGGCTACACCTGAGATAGTACATTAAAATTGTAGAAGATCGTCCCAAGTTTGCTTCATTTCAAGTCTTGAAATTCTTTTCAATTGGCCAGTAATTGCAGTTCCCCGAGGTATACTCCGCCACCATAGCTACCCTTGAACAGCAAGCATGCGCAATAACAATTACGGCTAGCAAGGGGGGCCAAGGGTGGGGTATAGGGGGGAGTCAGGAACCCATGGTAAAAGACGGACCAAACATTTTCAATTGTTTAGAACCAAACAGAAAGGGAAATAGCAGATGAACAGAACCAGAGTTTATCAAGATATTTCGAGGGAAGCCCCAACCCTAAACCCTGAACCCGATATCCCTAGCCTTAAGCCGATAAGCCCTAAACCGGAAGCCTTGATTACTGTTCCCCAAGCCAGGCTATGCAGGCTATGTGACCACCTTCGAGGAGTTTTTCTGGGGAGTTTGCTTTTGCAGTTTAGGGCAGACAGGGTACTCATGGTGGGTCATCCCACCGTACGCTTACTGTCTTACTCCCTAAACCCTAAACCCTAAACCCTAACCACTATTGTGGCAACAGTAACTGTGAGGGGGAATAACCTAGGCTTCATGGTATACCTACCGGTGCTTAAGGGAGTGTGGGGAGTGAATCGCTGTAATCATCCTTATATACTTGCCCCTAGTAGTACCTAAACCCTAAGCCCTAAACCTTAAACTCTAAACCTTAAACCCTAAACCCTAAACCCCTAAACCTTGAACGCTAAACCCTAAACCTTACACCGCCTACATTCACTCCCCCACTTCCCTAAACCCTAAACACGAATAACCTGCAAGCTAATGGCTTAGAGTAACCAGGGGTTGGGTTTAGGGTTTAGGCTTGAAGCTTTGGGGCTTGGGGTTTAGGGTTTGGGATTTAGGGTCAAAGGTGAATGGAGTTCAGGCGGTTCAGGGTTTGGCGTTTAGGGGTTTAGAGTTTAGGAAGTTGCCAATATCCATCGGTGGGAGCAGCTTAGACTTCTGACGTGCCGTGAGACTCAGCCCTACAAACCCCTAACCCTCGTAAGGCTAGCCCTCTAAGCCCTCTAAACCCTACACCCTAAACGCTAAACCCTAAACCCTAAGCACCCCAGTCCTCACCTCGAAACCTAATCCCAGTTCCCAGCATGATGATTTGTGGTAATTCCCGTTGCTTGGGTAGCTTGACCCTACCTAAACCTTTATCATACCGGGCCTCACGCCTGCGGCCATAAAGCACAGACAATTTATCCTTAAATCCTAATCCGCCTTAAGCCGTATTTGTATCCTCAAGCGCAGAAGCCCCGTTGATATCCCTCAGCCCTAACCCTCCTCAAGCGCTATTGGCATCCTTGAGCCGGAAGCCTCCTTCAGCCCTGTTTCATACCGCTTCAGTAGCGTTCCCAGAGCTCAAGTGCGAGGAGCTTTCAGCCCTCAAGTAATCGCCTTCCTCAATTCCAGACCCCCCCCCCCTATCCCCTAAAAGCTTGGAAAGACAACGGAAACTACTGTATCATTGGGGCTATAGCGGCTATAGGGTTAATAGTACACCCGCCCTCCGCCTCCTAAGGACAAATACTAGCTGCTATGTCAGAGGGAAATATATCATTAAGAGGAGCGGTGGCCCAGTGACTATTTGGGGAACTGGATTCCGAAGCCCATGCCCCTGACACAAGCCGTAGGTGCACGCTCCATACCTTGGCTAGAAGGTTCATGACGACTTATCGTTGGAGGCAGCGGTACGCTACAGTTTTTTTATTCCAGAGATGACTTGTGGCTCCCTTGCTTATGCCTGCGCTGGAACCTCCAATTGTCAGCCCTGAATCTCTACTTGGATATGTCTAGGGGGACTCAGTGTGCATGCTTATAGCCCGACGCCCCTTCCACCCTAAGCGGTAGACCCTAACGAACATCAAAACCAAGTCCAGACCCTTCCAGCGGCAGGAATATCAGCACCAGCGTTACGAAGGCGGCTTTACTGCCTTCGGGCCCCACACGCACAAGGCCCGTGACCCAAAATTTGGTTTTTGAGATCAGCATAACAGTATTCGTGGTACAGGTTTTGGGTAAGTATATGATTATTTACTACTTGGACCTTGAGGGCTTTAGGATCAAGATGGCTAGGCAGACCCCCAGACATGAAATGATTGCTTTCAGAACAACCACTTTCGAACTGATGACCTGAAGTCACGAAACCTGGTTTTGGGAAACAGCGACTTTGTTTCTGTTTTTTTGGCTACTCAGGAGGGTATAGGTGAAGCATTCCTTTCCTGCTAAGAAGTTCAGGAGAAGTCGTATGCAAAGCTGCGAGAAGACTCACACTTGAAATCCCAGGCTCAGCTACTACTGTTGATACTAAAAATCTTGCATGACCTCAGTGTACTATTGCACTATAATTGCAAGTAGAAGGTATTCAGGGTCATGCAGGATTTTTAGTATCCGCCGTAGGAACCTCCACGGGTTCGAAGCTGACGGTCTGGGCTGCATACTCTCCGCGCAAGGTGCATGCAATATGGGTGCATGTATTTCGGCTCTGATTACATGCCGCTCTCTAGCCCCCAAATCCCAAAACCCTGAATTTGTGAGGGTTGCTTGGCGCCAAGGGAGGCCTTCTACTTCAGGGTTCGGGTTTGTTTGGATCTGCTCAGCGACTCCTGTTTAAGCTCAGACTCCATATCCTGCAATTGAGCTGGAATGTATCTCTGGAGTCTAGGATAAGCATTGTTCAGCTTCCACAGTAGACTGTTTTCCTGACAGATGCTAGTTTCTCCTACGCTCTACCCAACTTAAACCCCAATCTCCCTCGAAAATGAGCACTGTAGCCCCAATGAATGAGCCCAACATGACCCCAACAAATCTTCAAACTTCACTTTGAACTTTTGATCTCCAACCTTCAAAGCTTTTTTGCTTGTTCAGTGGCTAGCCTTCCTATATCATTATAATATACACCTTGGCTGGGTTCTTGTTGAACAAAATTATGTATGTTTATGTTTACCCGGGCCCAATATAGATTAACAATTACCATTTCAAATATTATGTTGTTAACACGAGCCCGGTTGGGGAAGACCTATGCTACTGGACACCTCAGTCACGCGGCAGGCTATGACGCAGGTGCTTGTCGAAATGGCTCAGGACCGATGCCTCACGCCAACAAGCCGTCTAGGGTTTTGTTTTTGAGTTTAGTAGAGTTTAGGGGTTTTTATGGTGTAGTTGTTGAGGGTTTAGGGTTTAGGTGTTTCTCCTTGGCACTTAGCTTGGACCTTAGACCTTTAAGTTTTGGGGACTCCCTTACACTCCAACTAGACTTACCTGAACATTAGCTTTCAGTAGGGGTCCTGAGTGTCACGTAGGCTTATGTATGGGATGATCAGGTACATTGCTTCCGCCATATAAGCTTTACATGGTTTCGCAAGCCAGCGATTTCCTGCCGTTTAGGCTTCCGGCTTTAGGGGCTATGCTTGAGGCTTCACCTGTAGGTCTCTCTGTTTAAATTTAGGTTGCTTCAGGCTTGGAGGACTTCAGGCGACGATAAGCAGCTTAAATCCAGGCATCAAAAGCTGTCTTGTCTTGGGGTTGCCTGTTTGAGCTAAGCCACCTGACTTCTGCAGTGTCCTGAAGGCACTGAATCCCCAAAAGGCACTGTCACTATCTTAAAGCCCTAGACCGTAAATCTTAAGCCAAATCCTGACCTGGCACCTCGAAAGCGTAAACCTTATGCCCTGTGCACCTAAGCCACATACCCTACACCCCAAGCCTGTCATTCCTAAACCTTCGTCTTCCTGGAATTCTCTGCTCCTGAACACTTCGAGCCCCTCCGAAGCGCATCTTTCTGACATCTGGATATTCAAGCCCTCCTTCAATGGCGCGTGTTCCGCATGTAGTTTCCCGGGTTGAGGGCGGAGGGTTTCAGAGTGTCCTGCTTCCAAGCCCACAAAATGCTGCGCTGGCGCACCAGGGCGTAAGCCCCTTAAAGTTTAGGGTTTAGGGTTTAGGGTCCGCCAGCGCAGCTACGCCCCGACCAGTTCATGGGTCAGCTTGCTCTCTAGGGGGCTGTTTCTTATACCCCAATCTTTTTTCGCTTTCGTTTTTTTTGTTTTTGTCAGCCTCCTGGCCGAGAAAAAAATGCTTTCGGTTTTTTGTTTTTGTAAGCCTCCTGGCCCAGAAAAAAAATCGACTTTTACACTTTTGCGCATTTGCCTTTTTGGGAAGGTGAACAGCTCAAGAGCTGGGCCTAAGGATGCGCGCAGACAGCGTAACTGTCCATATAAGCATTATTGTGAATGGAGGAACCTTGCACCACCTCATAGCTGTGCAGCAGTGATTAAATAATTGGAGAGCCGTAGAGCATGTCCAGAGACATGACGGAGGAGGCTGAGCGCTTGCGAACACAACTCCTAGATTCTACATGTGGGGGTTTCCCAAAATTAGGTGTACCATTTTTTTAGGGTTCCCCATAATAAGGACTAGTATTTTGGGGTTTATATTGGGGTCCCCCTATTTTGGGAATCTACCATGTTCCTTGGATTACTACTCATGTCAGAGCTTTCCCCTCCCCAATTCTATTTTCAGGGTTAGAATTAGTCCTGAACCCCTAAACCCCTAAGCCCTAAACCCAGAAGTCCCAAACCACTTGAAGGGCCGGATGTTGACTTTGGTCGCAGAGTAATCATACCACCTCCCCTAATATTGAATGCCCCACCTGCTAGCATCGCATTTGAGAAAATGGACCGTACCTATTGGGGAGCATCGTTCAACATTGGGGAGGGGGATGTTTCGTACAACGGGGGGAGGGGATCCCTAAACCCTCAACCCCTAAAGCCTAAGCCATAAACCCCGAAACCCTTAATCCTAAACCCAAAAAGCCCAAAATCTCCCAGCAACCACGAGGGCTGATTTTACAGGATCCCGTCCCTGCCAGCTTCCCTCCGTCTTGATTAGATAAGATACCCAGGGACCTTACCCCCTTAGGGGTTTAGGGGTTTAGGGGTTTAGGGGTTTAGGGTTTAGGGGTTTAGGGGTTAGCGGTTAGGGGTTTAGGGTTTAGGGATTAAGGGTTAGGGGTTTAGGATTTAGGGATTAGGGGTTTAGGGTTTGAGGGTTTAGGATTCAGGGTTAAGCCCACATTGAAATCCCAAAGCTCCTAGACCGGAGCATCCAAACTCTAACCCTAGATCCAAAATCCTTGAGCACCAAAAAAACCAAGGCCCAAGAGTCTGAAAACCTCCAGACCCAAAACTCCCTTATCACCCCACCTGCTCCTCAAAAAGCCCTAAACCCTTAAACCCTAAACCACTAAGCCCTAGAAAAAACCTTAAACCCCTCCACCGAAAACGGCCAGGACATGGCCGATGGAAAGCAGACCTTTGCTGGTATCAAGCCAGCTCTGCCCTCCCAGGACCATGGGGCTTAAGGGGTTTAGGGATTAGGGTTTAGGGTTTTGGGGTTTACGGTTTAGTATTTAGGGTTTACGGTTTAGGGATTAGATTAGGCTAGTTGTTAAAGCATGAGGTGGGTACTAAAGCCCAAAACAGGGGCAGGTTTGCACTTAGATGTCTATTGCCCTGATCCCTTTATAATCTCCAAAAAACGCAACAGAATTTTCACAGTGCCCTCAAACCTACCCTAGAAAGCTCTAAGCCCTTGGTCTCGTAAATCTCCGAACCAAGGATCAGCCCGGGCTTTTGGGTCTGTTTCTGTGGGAGCCTGCGTTTAGGCTCTCCTTCTAGATCCTCCCATCCGGTATTGTTTTGGGAGGAAACCTACTACACAAACTATACCAACCGGAACTGTTTATACGGTGGTAGGTCCAGGTAATGATTTCGGGATCCAGGGGGACAGGGATTTCGGGTAAAATCCTAAATCCTATTTGCAAATGGCTCAGGTGTTGCGAGCGGTTCAGGGTTCAGGGTTTGAAGCCCTTCAGCCTAAGGGATTACAGGGTTGGTTTAGGGTTTGCAGTATGGGCGTGTCGGGAGGACGCTGGGATGGCAGAATTGCCGGAAATGCGAAAATTCAAAGACTGAATGCTTGACTCTTACGGCCTGGATTGTACAAGGGCAAGATTCAAGCTTTCTATATGCATATGAGCCCTGGACCAAATTTACAAAACCTTCTATAGTCCCCCAAAGGTCCCCCCCAATCAAAATTTAGTCTGTAGCTCATCTGGCGTTGGGGGTCTGACAGGGTTAAAAGTTATTGCAGCATCTTGAAGTCTCCGATCATACTAACATCAATATTACTTGGCTGTCTCCTGCCTGGCTGTTAGGCATTTGATGGTTGAGGCTTCCCGCTTTCTATATTCAGGAGGCTAAAAGTTTAACTTTTAGGGTGGGTCCTAAAGACAGCTTAGATTATTCATCTCCTTGTTGTGATTGTTTTTCTTGTCATTATTATCACTACTACTACTACTTCTTACTGTCATTGCTTATTATTAATATTACTACTAGTAGCATTATTTCGATTAGTGTTAGTACTGACTGTTAATGCTACTAACAGTATAAATACTATACATAGTATGATTATCATGATTATTAGTACAATGTCTCTTTTCTTGTTATTATTCTCTTTATTATCGCCCAGATATTGTAATCTTGAAGCCTGGTTAGTATCCGTGCGTATTGCTTATAAAGTGCGTCGTATACTCTGCACCAAAGCATATTTCCACTCTTGAGCCCCAACTTAACATGATAGCGTTTCGTCAACTTGGAAGTCAGCATATGAGCCATAGTCTAAACTCCTTCAGGGGGGTTATATAGGGGATTACATGGGGGAGTAGTATGGGGCTAATGAAGGGGGATACCAGGAGTGTAGACTATAGCTCATATGGTAAGATAAGCAGACTCGGACTACTTTGACAAACCGAGACCCTCCCTGAGCCTACACCCTAACGTAGAAGCCTGAATAGCTACCAATGTCATCCCCCGTAATCTCTAACTCCAGCCCCTACATAATCCCAGTTTCGATGTGACTGCCATTTGTTTTTTGGTGTGAATCTTCATCCTTATTCTACGTATTTAACCCCGTACAGTAAAACATGCCCTCTATACTAAAACCTAAGCCGTTACATAAATGCGAACACCCCTGTAAAACGTTCACGAAAAGCATGGTCTAATTCTCCAGGCTTTTCTCGACATAACCCCTGTACAACAACTACTCGAAATTTCTATGACCCCCTTGTCATCCATATATCCCTGAGGTGCCTGCAAGGGTTTAGGGTTTTGGGGTAGGGTTTAGGGTTTATTTTGAGAAATTCCCACTATAAACCTTACCCTAAGCCCTAGACCCTAATGTATAATCTGTGCCGTCATCGACGAAGGTGTCGTCACCGAAACTTCTTCTTTCCCTATATTGCCCCTTCATAATCCCTATATACTCCCCATGATCCCTGCAGTTTCCATTTTCCCATTATCCTTCTATAACCCCTACATAGCCACAAACCAAAAACTCCCTGAGAGCCCATGGCAGGCCACCATGGTCGAAGGCCAGACCAAGGCAGCCGCTGATGGGGGGTTAGAGTCTGGGATTTAGGTTTAGGGTGTAGGGTCTAGGGTTCAGCCCATGTAAACTCGTTAGCGGTTTTTCACTTTGCTGACGCCAACCACTTTGTGAGGGGACATGGATTTAGAGCGTAGGCTTTAGGGTTTATGGTGTAGTTCTACTTACCATTATTGCGAATATGCCCAAATTCATGCACGATTATGACGTGTTGTTATTTTCCCTGCTGGTGTGGCGAGTTTAGGTTAGGGTTGAGTACAAGGCCTTTTAGGGTTTTCGGCTGCAGGGGCAGGGGTTTGCGGTTCTCAGGTTTTTAGGGTTTTAGTTTTTTGGAATTTAGGGTTAGATGGTTTAGCGCTCAGGCTTGGGGGGCCTGCGGGTTGGGGTTTGAGGGTTTGTAGTAGGGCCACAGGAACATATCATGTAACCTGTCAGATGATTTGTAAGAATTTCGGGCACGCAGTCCCTGAGCACTAAGTCAATAAGCCATTCATTCTTTTGGCGCTCGGACCTCTGGAGTCTCCTCTTTTGCTGCGTGGCGCAAGCCTTAGACACCAGAGAAGAAGGCAGCTTCTCGAGGATATGTGAGCCGCCCCTCTGTGCTGCATAAGGCATTCATGCACGGCAGACGTGGTACAACCAGGCTTCCCGAGCATGGTTCCGGCTGCGAGACCCATGAATGGTGGGGCATCGTTTGCCCTGAAGCAGTCTACGGTTTGGAACCTTCGTTGGGGCAAGCCACAAGTCAGACCTTGTTGAGGCGGCACTCCCCCGTTGTTTTTATTACGTAAGCCCCCATCCAAGGTACGACCATGAGTAGTTGTCAAAATCACGGCACTTGCTTGAGAACTCGCATATTAGGGGCTTTTTTGTGCATGTTCATTCTGAGGTCGAATCACCGAAGCCTAAACTGTGTGTGGGAGTTCCTATCAAACCCTACGTGTTGCTGAATGAGAGCCAGCATAATCCCCCTATCCCTATGACTGAGAGGGCCCCTCGAAGCCCCCAACTCTAAGAAAAACACCTTGAAACCTAAACCTTAAACCCTAAACCCTAAACCCTAAACCTTAAACCCTAAACCCTAATCCGCGTGGACCACAGCTGGCCACGAAACCACCCGTGCAGACCTTTGCCTCCATCGGCATCATGAGGTATAGTCCCCCTTAACTAGATAGGATAAAGGGTTATATGAGCTACAGTCTAAACTCTTTAAATGGGGGCTATATAGGGGATTATATAGGGGACTACTATAGGGGTTATGAAGGGGGATACTAGGAGTTTAGACTATAGCTTATACTGGGATAATGGAAAAGAGAATGGAAACTACTATTTAGGGTTTAGGGTTTAGGGTATAGTCCCCCATAAGAAGATAGAATAAAGGGTTCTATTGGGATAACGGAAAAGAAAATGGAAACGACTATTTAGGGTTTAGGGTATAGT